>JAGDQP010049175.1:375-11234 GCA_022664845.1 Lepisma saccharinum | reverse complement strand
AGTGGGATTTTCAAGTTTATCTTTCACGTAATTTGTCTTGATTACTATTTCGACTCTTAGTGGTTTGCAAATCTGAAATTATTTCAAAGATACTGTAATTCTAGGCTGGTAAGGCAGAAAGAAGTTGATATGTATGTCCATAGGAAATACATAGGACATGTCAACTTTTTCCATATCACTAGATCTAAATTAAGATAATTTAGATAAAATAATTTAGATCTTTGCTAAAATAATACTTACGGTAACTTCCCAGATAGCACAAAATGTCCGAGGAACGTCCTAAATCCTAAACTGCAGAATCGTATTCCGGGTATTTCCGGAAATCTATAACACGCCCCTTGGACGTGCTTCTAGGATGTCTCAAAATTATCTTGATGCTCCAGGACATGTTTGGGACACAAAAGTACTATACACTGTACGTCTACAGAGCATTCCTTTCCCATTTTTCTGATCCAATGGAGATCCCTTGGATGCTCTGGGATCCTGGATTTAGAATGTTCTGTAAACGTACCGTTGATACTCCACGTTTATCCCAAACATGTCCTGGAGACATCCCATTGAAATCCCATTTTCGGGACCAAAACGAATATCCTGGGCAGGACGTCTCTTGAACGTACATTGGACGTCTTTGTGCTATCTTAATTCTAACATTCGAATCTATTGGTATAATTTTGTAATTATTACTGCATAAAAATAGCTTTGTTGTCAAATTTATAACGATTTGTCCTATTGCTGAAATCTGTAGACCTGTGAGAGGGGGTTAGCTTCAGCGCGGGGTGCAGTGGGAACTGCACAAACTATCAGCTAGAGGACTCGAGCAGCGTTGCCAGCAGCGTTCGTGTTTATTGAGAGTTCATTATTGTAGAAAGAAATACCCGGCCAGACACTTCTTGTAATTCTTACATACCTTTCTCCTCCTGCATATACTTAAACAACCTTGTGCATGCTACTATTATTTGTATCTTATCCCCTCACCAGCATTATCGCATTTCCCTTAAAACACCCTGAAACCTGGTTCTAAAATAGCCTTGAGCTTAATATTAGTAATATGCATTAAGCAGTTCATTATCAGGCAAAGATTATTTCATTTTATATACCATTGCGGTTTATCTATTGAAAGTTCTTTAATTTAAAAAAAATACGGTATATTTATGGCGTTTAGGCATCTCTGACTCAGGCTCAAAAGTTTTTTCTTACACTATTTAACCACTCTACATTGTGAAAGGAAAAATGTTAAAATTAAGGAGGGGAGCCTTTATCTGTGCACCGAGGAACAATTATCTTAGAAATGATCTATCACCATTCTGATTTAATTTCAAAATCAAAATATTGATAGAAATGATCTATCAACATGCCACAATGGAAAGAGGTTACTAGTCTTATTTCCAAACCGGCATCTTCTTATTTCAAATTAAATAAGAATGTTTACATCTCATTAAAAAAAAAAGAAAAAAAAATCTTTCTGAATACACAGATAAAAACTTCTTTCTCAGTTTTAAGAAACTGTTTTTACCGTTTACGGAAATGTAATTGTTTATCACTTCTACAGGAAAGAATAACTAACTTCTACTGGTCAATACTTGAAAACTAGTGGGAAACAACAGACGCTATATATAAGCGGCCCTGGCCCAGTTGGTAAAGTGTTGGCTTCACATTCTGGAAGTCCTGGGTTCGATACCAGCTGGCATCTATCCTGACTGTTTTTTCCAGGGTTTTCCTATCATACCATTCAAATGCCGGGATGGTATATACAACTTAGGCGCTGGTCGATTCCTTCCCTCATATTTCCCCTGCCGTATCACGGCCTGAGCCAGAGATGGCTAAAATCCAGAAATAGATTCATATAATATACATGAATTTGATATGAGTGATATATATGGCAGTGAGTTTTATTCTGATTGTGGATTTGCCCAACCTATAAAACTCAGTGGAGTGATTTGGCACGGACCTCGCATGACAGGTAACATCCTAAATTTTGCCTATGAGACTAATTAGAACGGAAGATTCCATTTACCGATAGAAGAGTGTCTGGATTACAGATCGATTAAATTACATTTATGTAAAAGAGGTAACTCTTCTTTTTCTGTTTTGGAGGTACGGTTACCGGGACCTTCATCCTTAGCGCTCGTCAATAATAATCAGACACTGTTTAGATTGATTTTGTCGATTTGAAATGTTACTAAAATATCAATAAATGACAACAGAATTATGACAGTTAAATGTATATACAGAAAAATTCATATACAGTTAAATGCACATATTCACTTCTCACAAATATTACTGCAAACGAGATAGAAATCTTGGCGATAGTGTCTTAATTTCTTTTTTATTAAATGCTACTGGCAACCTTGTTACTACCTACTAAGAAAAACTTCCTATTCGATACTGGAGAGTGTCATCCTACCCCTCATTAAGCTGCGTCTCCACCCTCGCGTCGACAGATATCAGCAGTCCACAGTATAAGAGTATAAAATAATGGTTCATGCGAAACAGTTTCCATGTTGATGGATGTAACTTAACCTAGTACGCCACGAACTGAAAGTAACTCTGAAGAAAGTAGGAATTAATTATATATTCAGGGTGTAGAAGCAATTTTACAAGGAATATATCCTTGTATTTTGTTCTGTATTGGTTACAAATACTTTCAAAATGTGCCATAAACCTGTCTACGTTAGCATAGATGTCTGACAGAAGAGATGAAAGAATTATTCTCCGAGTAAGATTGATAGACTTACCAAGCGACGAATTGGTGAAGAGTGCGATTGAATGCATAAATGATAGATACAACATGCAAGGTAGAATAAAATCACATGACATTGTGTATGCTTAATAACGAGAGGTCATGGGTTCTCATTAAAACCAGCAAGTGGTGTACGCAGGAAACCAGACAAGGAGAAGGTCAGGCATACGGAAAAACATATTTCACCTCGAAATTTGCGTATAGATAGTGAATTTGAATTTGAATTTATTTGTACGTGAAGGTAGTGGTCCTTTTGAAGAACTGTCTTGGAGACGCGCTTGCCTCTTAGTAATATTGAATTTCTATGGATACTTTTATATTTAGTGTTTTTTCAGTACTAGGAAGGATTAATGAAAGCCTTAATTGAATGTACCACCCTGACATTCGCCTGGTGTGTCTAGATAGAGCTAGGAAACATTCTGTATTCAGTGGCCAGCTGAAGCGTTTAAACCTGCGTTGCGGTAGTGATATTAATACAGCGGCAGCTGCCTTCTGCCACTAGACCACGGATGGTCACGTTAAAGGTGTTTATAACTTAGTTTCTTGTCATTTCTAGTTTCATTTCTGTTAGTCAAATTTGAGTGCAAATAACTTTCACAAATTGTACACTCGGATTCGTACAAAATGGCTTACGATAAAATTTGTCCGAAACACTTCATAACGGACATTTTCTATGAATCTGAGTGTACTACATGCTCTATTCGATGTATTGTTCCATTTTGGGGGAACAGTTGCTTACATAACTTCAGGAATACCAATTATGATACTTTGCGGGCATCGTGCTGTCCCCAAAGTACTATACGTAAAAACAGTTTAGTCATCTCAACATTAAGGCCGTTCCCATCGTGACTGAAGTTTTTCCTGAGTCACACCAGGCAAATGCAGAGGTGGTACCTTCAACTTAGACCTTGGCCGACAACTTCCAGCATTCTTTTCCCTCCCCTACCCCGGCTTGAACCTTAGATGTCTAAAGGCCATAAATAAAAGTACCGTAGAAAATTAAGGCTGTTCGTTCATTGGCGATTGAAACCAAGAAACCTATCGCGTACGTTCAAGCGATAAGTCACACACACACACACACACACACACACACACACACACACACACACACACACACACACACACACACACACACACACACACACACACACACACATATGTATACGTACTTGGCTTCAGTCAATGGACGGACTCGCTGCTCTATATACAAAAACATGTCTGTGGAACTGATCGCTTTGATCGTATGCTATATGTTTCTTGGCTTCAGTCGCGCTAGCGGATGAGCGGCCCAATATGAAGTTTCAAACTTGCTGCTGTTGGCGAGGTCCAAGGTATTTGCCGCCATGTGTGAATAATAAAGCTTCTTAAAGAGTTGTAAAACTCATAAAAATGTTACCGAGCCGCCGTAGCTCAGTGGTAGAGCGTTAGCGTGTAGCATTCGGGAGGTCGTGGGTTCGATCCTAGCGGCAGACCATCTTGACATGTTTTTTTTCCTCAGTCGTACCAGGAAAATGCTGGGATGGCACCTTCAATATAGGCCCTGACCGACACTTTCCCAAATCCTTTCCCATCCTCTATTCCGGCCTGAGTCTTAGATCCCTAAAGGCCATAAATAAAAAAAAATCAATTTAATTCATAAAAATGTTGTTTCAAGGTTTCAGTTACGATATTCTCTGCCTCCATCTTTTGGCACAACCAACCAACGTGTTTATATTTGCTCAATTCCTTTTGTCTCTTCTGTGCTTTGCTCAAATGTGTCTGCTGTAGCTGTTAGGTAATAAATGGACTTTTACATTTTAGCGCAAGAACTGAGTGCTAGGAATGCCAATGTTAGGTGGATAACTTGATGCAACATCGGAAGTCACGACGCCATACCAGCAACTTTCACTGAAGCTACGTGCTTCGAAACTGGAACCCATCTTATTGTCTTTTTGTTGCATGCCATTTTCAGTTAACTTGGCGGTATTGTATAATCGGAATGTTTGTTACGCACAGAAGTTAATAACGGTTTTCCATGGTCCCTTCAGAGCACACTGGAATTGCTACTACAACAGTTGTGGCAGAGAGGGGGCAGAGAGTGGGCATGGCATCTTCAAGTGCCTTCTCACTAACTCTCTCTCTCTTTCCTTTCTCATGGTTTGTTCAAATATAGATGCAGTAAACAAAGCGTAAGCTTATAACGTGTTTGGTTGTGATTGCTCTGTTCAAAGGTAGAGAGGTAGGTCTATAACCCGAAAGTCCCTGGACAAGGTAGACCAATGGTGGCTTGTCATTGAATTCCGTCAAGTGGACATTACGTTGGAAGCACGGGACCTACAGTTTAAAGTGCTTTCCGAATCGTCACATTCAATCTATCCCTACTGGGAATCGAACCTAAGATCGTACAAAAAGACGAGCGAAACCTCTCATCTACCGGGTACACATGACGTGTTTAATCTATTATGAATATGGATTGGGTTGCAGCAAAACACCCCACCCACCCACCAAATTTCATTGGGTGACGATAAAGTGAAAACGATGCCAGGTCTCACGACAAATTGCTAGGTAGTTTGAATTTTATTTTAAGGCCTGTAGTCAACTTTGGCTCAGGCCGTATGGAGAGTGATGAGAGAATTGGTGGAATGAAGAAATGGTAGAACCCTGAGAAACGGTAGAGCACGATGTTTGTCCAGCACAAAGACCTCATGGCATGAGCTGGGATCGCACCAGAGGTGAGCGCTCTGTCACTGAGCCACTACGGCTCTGTTTGGTAGTAAAGACAAAATGTATTAGTAGCTAGCAATTTTTCGATTCAGTCAAATATACTAAACATTTCCTAGTAACATCTTTCACTTTAGAAATAATTCTTTGCACTGTAATCTTATAAAGGACTTAAATGTGTTTCTTCCATTTAATTTTTCTTTTTCTTTAAAATAAAAATCCTAATTTAATGTTTCCAGATGTAACAACGTTTCTTTCCAATCATCCGCAAAATTGGAAGCGATAACTAATTGGAATTTGAAGTCAGAATTCCAGGTAACAAGAGATAAGCATTTAAATTAGTTTTCTATTTCCCTGAAATAGTATTCAGAGAAACAAACAAAGTATGCTGTTTGTTTTCTGATGAAAAAGCAGAAGAGGGAAAGTTCGTTACAGTTTTCTTGCAGCCTGTCAACTGTCATAGATTATTAGGCTCACTCGAAAATTGAAAAGACCTATTAAATGTTCATAGACTTTTTAAATTTCCCGTATTTTCGGCGTCAGTATCACTATTCAATTTGATGGAAATATTAAAATTTTATAATATATCCCTATTCATGTGTTATTTTGTGGGATTTTCTGTAAACAAGGAAATTGCTGAATGCCCTTTGGTAAAAGAGCAATGAATGCCTCAGTAAATGTGTAGTGCATTGAAACCAGAGAAAATTACAGCTATTTGAAGATGAAACACTGTCATTTTAATTGAACCAAATTGCAAGTTACGTAGTCCAATCTTCAACAGATTGCATAATAAGATTTCATTATATTGTTAGTAACAGTTTCACAGTGTTTTTTTGTATATATGTGTTCTATTATAGACTCCAATTCACTTCACATACTAACGTTTACACAGTACCTATGTAAACAATGCTTTCGCATTTCCTGATTTCCCTGAAATTCCGATTTTCCGGATTTCCCTGGAATTCCAACTGTCCGGGTTTCCCTGGAATTCCAACAGTCCGAGTTTCCCTGGAATTCCAACTGTCCTGATTTCCCTGGAATTCCAACTGTCCTGATTTCCCTGGAATTCCAACTGTCCTAATTTCCCTGGAATTCCAACTGTCCTAATTTCCCTGGAATTCCAACTGTCCTGATTTCCCTGGAATTCCAACTGTCCTGATTTCCCTAGAATTCCGACTCTCCTGATTTCCCTGAAATTCCGACTTTCCGGATTTCCCTAGAATTCCGGATTTCCCTAGAATTCCGGATTTCCCTAGAATTCCGACTTTCCCTGAAATTCCGACTTTCCTGATTTCCCTAGAATTCCGACTTTCCTGATTTCCCTGGAATTCCGACTTTCCTGATTTCCCTGGAATTCCGACCTTCCTGATTTCCCTGGAATTTCGACTTTCCTGATTTCCCTAGAATTCCAACTTTCCTGATTTCCCTAAATTCCGACTTTCCTGATTTACCCAGACCGAACGCCTCTAGTTAAAGCTATAAGTTGAGCGCCTGTAACTCCGAAACTGCGCTTGATTCAAAATTTCTTCAAATGAACTTCTTATCTTGTTTTGATGTAAATAATTGCCTCCCGAAGCTTGCACCATTGTTTCAAGGGCACACTGTATATATTGAATACTAACAAGCAAGTTGAGAGTTCTAGTTAGATTAGGTCGTCTACACTACTGTGTTACTAAAATGTTTCAAAATAATTAAGTCTCCGTTCTTTTGGCATTTCTAGTGTTTGAGGAATGTTACCTTCTTCATTTGTTCGAAGATGGCACTGGTGAAGTAACTTGACATCGCACTGACATCCGTATAGAGATACGAATGGGTATCCCAAGAATCCTCCTTTCTGCATGGCATCTTCCTTTTCGTTTGTGTATCTTACCAGAACAAGAACAATCGAATTGGAAAAGTTTTGAAGATATAAAGTTAATATCTTGGCTGTTCGTTTAGCTTTTCACGACATGGAACGAATTTAGGTTCTGAGCACGTCATAACCCTGACGAAAAGAAAAAGTCGTCTGAAAACTCCTCCACCACCCACTCTGGACGGGTAGCGTGAATATTTCTACATTCATTTCGTTCTTCGGTTTTCTGTAGTGACAAGATTTGTGAGATGATTGTTCTATCTTACATTGTTCCTCTGTCCGTGTCCCATGTCTTTAGGGTCTTATTCGCGTCTCACGTTGCTTTATAGATCTCCAGCAACCACTTGTGGCATTTCCAAAATATTACTTTTTTTTTTAATAAAAACTTTTCGTTTTCAATATCTTCACTTAAAAACGTGAGGGACGGGAGATTGCATTGGGAAGAATGGTGCGGAAAATCATTCCTGGTATGAGTAATGCGAACTCGATTCCGAAAGGTTTCACGTGAAATCTTTGATGGAGAAGCAAGATTTTTCTTCTCAAATGTTCATCTGAGCACAAAATAAAAAGATAAAGAAAAAATCAATAGCGTGTCGTATGATATTTTGTAAAGCAAGGTTCAAACGGAAAGTACACCCTCATCTTAAATATTTTTAAAGGATATGGTAGTAGTGCTCTCAACGGGTCGGGTTGAGCCTCAACGGGTCGTGACCCCAATACTGACTGAATACCCGTGACCAGTATCCCGAGTAGATATGACCCGACCCGTTTGAGAGTATCAAGGTATCGAGTGTCCATTTCGTACTGATAACGTTGGATACAAAGTTAACCAATTTTGATGCTCCTAATATAAATTACTTCAGCGGTACTACGTTTGCGTTCTGCCAAAAGGGGCAGGCTTTTCAAGACAAGTTTAGCGCACTTTATTTATTTATATTTTGCTCTTGAAAATGAATTCTATTTTTGAGGCTTTAAGCAACTTTAGCTCAGGCCGTTTGGACGATGATGGGAGACTTGGTGCAATGAAGAAAGTGGGAGGAAACGGGAGAACCCATGCACACAGCGTTTGTCCGCCACAAAGCCTACATGGCATGAGCTGGGATTGAACCTAGGCCTCTAAGCACAAGAGGTGAACGCTCTACCACTGAACTACCGCGGCCCTAGGTCTTGCACTTGTTTGGTTAGCGTATGACGTAGTTAAACATTGAACATATTGCTCTTTATTATGTAAGACCACGTCTTTTGGCGAGTGACATTTTCTTTTCTTTCGAAGGTCATAATGATTCAAGATTTTTAAAATGGTCTTGTGCAGGTTGTTGAGTATAACAAAATCGAAAGGTGTTGACTTCACAGAATTGATTTACGTTATCTTGAGAATGAGCTGTTTGTATGTCAGGTGCTGTTATGTTTTTTATTTTGAATCAGGAATTGAAGTTTCAACATAGAAAGTGAGTTTCATGTAACGATAATTGTCTTAAGTAGCCAAGTAAGTAAGTTGATTATTGTTAACGATATTAACTTGTGCGAAGTAGACCATCCCGTCCTATTTATAAAACCCAATGATTATCACCTTTTCACATCTCATAGAAATGATAATCTGTACAGAAAATAAATGCTCAAGAGTTCAAGGATAGTATTTTCTCAACATGAGGGCCGAAAGAAAGGAAAATTATTCCCAGGACATACGAGAGTAGGGGAAAATGCTTTTTTCATTTTTTTTTTTTTTTTTTTTTTTCATTTCCACTTGTGTTGTGGATACCGTTACTTTCGCTTTGGTTACATTGCATGTGGGTAGTGAATTGAGTTGCGAATGCCTGAGCAGTTCGTGTTACAGCATTACTTGTTGAATAATTCCGGATGTGGGTGGACACTACTTGTCATTTGAGCCTCACACTAGTCGTAGTAACTCTTTCAGAGCACGCAGACTCGTTCATTCCATTCAGTTCCTATAAGCTGGCGCGTGTGGTGCGTAGTCCGGTAATCCAGTTACCCGTAAAGGCAGATAGATAGAGTGATGGCGAAAGGTGACCTCACTTTTGTGGTGAGTGATATCCTATAGTGGTCCATGCACCT
The DNA here is from genome assembly GCA_022664845.1 of Lepisma saccharinum. Taxonomy (NCBI): domain Eukaryota; kingdom Metazoa; phylum Arthropoda; class Insecta; order Zygentoma; family Lepismatidae; genus Lepisma; species Lepisma saccharinum. Next base: position 1,869 of record JAGDQP010049175.1, on the reverse strand, counting down.
GCACTCTGACAGGAATTCAAACTTGAGCGTGTATCCTGAGGGATGATGTCCCTCGTCGATCGATTCCTACAGACAATTCGTCGCTCAAGGGTCGTAGTCGTGTAACTGAAATGTCTATTTTTTTCAGGAGAGCAGTTTGGTGTTCTGAAAAGCACATAAGAAACTATTATCTGTTATCCGAAACAAATAGTTGTCTCTTGAAAACATAAATACGCATACGCCACTCGCAAGATCACAACAAGGTGCCTAACCTGGCGATGTTAACTCAAATTCGTAAAACTTTGCCGTTATTCCACTACGTTTATTAAGCGACAAAATGGTTAACTCAAAATCGTAAAATTTTGCCGTTATTCCACTACGTTGATTAAGCGACAAAATGGTTAACTTAAAATCTTAAAATTTTTCCGTTATTCCACTACGTTGATTAAGCGACAAAATGGTTAACTCAGAATCGTAATTTTTTTTTCCGTTAAGCCCCTCGTACACGATTCAATAAAGCTTGAACAAGAGCGTTGAACAAGCAATTGGATGAAAATGACGTCACGAGTCAGAGACTCCACACAGGAAATCTCTTGAATTCAAGTCTTCTCATCCAATTCGTCCTATTTAGAACCTGTCCTATTTTTATTGAATTCAATGCACTGATCTACCAATCACATCGCTGGTGACTTGAACACGTCATAACAGTGCTTCCGGAATGCTAAAAATTAAGATGTTAACATAGAGCAGGGAATTTTTAAAGCCTTGTTTTTATGATGCGAAATAAAGATATCAGAAAATCAAAATAAAGCATCGCTACAAGAAATTCCATCGCATCTTGCTGAGGTAAAGTGTACCTGATGTTTCTTCTGTAGCTTTTGTACAATCACTATTGCAATAGAAATTGATACAGAGGGTTTACTATAATTCCTAATAAAGTTCGTATTGTATTTAGAAGCAGTAGGATATTAATATTTAAAATGCCACTGAGTTGCTCATAATTTATGTGGAAAGGTCGAGTTTTTATTTACTGTATGTAGGAAGTTCAAAGCTGCTAAACATAGAAGTATCTGGGTACACTTTACTATACGGCAAAAACAATGTAATCTTTTCCAACGTATGTGAAAGTGTTGTAACTTAAAATATAACAAAGTTTCGAGTCATGGAAGTATTAAATTAGAGTGAAAAAGCGAAAAGTACTTGGAACTACTTGGCTGCTTCCACGTTAGTGAGCGAGCACGTTAATTTGTGTATGAAATAGCGAATAGTACTTGAAACTACTTGGCTGCTTCCACGCTGGTGAGCGAGCACATTAATTTGTGCATGAAATTGCGAAAAGTACTTGGAACTACTTGGCTGCTTCCACGTTGGTGAGCGAGCATTAAACTATGCACGAAATAGCGAAAAGTACTTGGAACTACTTGGCTGCTTCCACGTTGGTGAGCGAGCACATTAATTTGTGTATGAAATAGCGGAAAGTACTTGGAACTACTTGGCTGCTTGCACGTTGGTGAG
>JAGDQP010049174.1:0-14563 GCA_022664845.1 Lepisma saccharinum | reverse complement strand
TCAAATATACTTTTTAAAATTGCCCCAAAAATGCAAAAGAAAAAAAATTAAACTGGAGCTTAGGCAATCATAATTTCAATTAAACTGATTTTATGGACTTTAGGCATCTAAAGCTCCAGTCGGAATAGAGGAGAAAGGAGTTGGCCAGAGCCTCATGTGTCAGGAAAAAACCTGGGAGAAGCTCAGTCAGGATGGTCGGCCACTGGAATTAAACCCAGGATCCCCTGAATGTCAAGCCAACGCTTCGCCACTAAGCTACGGCCGCTTGGTACAAGCCATAATTTTAGTTATAAAAAGCAAATGGTCCTGATATGGTATGGAAGCTTTAACATTCTCATGAAAAAATTAGCAATTTCAAAATTCAAGATCGATATCGAGTAACGTGGGGTATCTATAACGGGTGGTTCGGAGCTCACTTTCCTCGTCCTTAGAAACTCACTAGCTGGCTTAGAACCTCATTTATTGCATCTATCAGTCATTCTGAACAAACAAACCAACCTATTATGATATATATAATTACCATCATAGTACAGCCGAGTACATTTTTTTTTTCTTGAGGGCTTCTTAAGATTATCCAAAATTATGGCTGCCTAACTCCTACCTTTAAATTTACTCTCTAGTGTGTTTTTTTAAAAAAAGCAAATGTACTTGAAAAGGCGCTTTTTTATTTAAATTTTGACCGAAGTTTCCAATTTACATCCATCAATTCTCCATAACATCCACCTTACCGCACCACCCAACGCCATACTCTCTACAGAACAATTATATTTACCTGAGTTTTTCGTGAAGTTCATCGGTTCACACAATGACTTGCTGAATTTTGAATTTAATTTTTAAGACTTTTAGGCAATTTTGGCTCAGGCCGGATGGATAATAGGATTGGTGGAATGAAGAAAGTGGAAGGAAACGGGAGAACCCCGAGACCCCCCCCCCTTCTACACACACACGGCGTTTGTTCACCAAAAATCCCACTTATAACAACTTGCAATTCTTTCTCGTATTTCATATCTGCACTGATACCCCCGAATAACTGAAGCTGGATAAGTTCATGTTTTAGGATTACCTTTAATCAGTTTACTTAATTGCTCTAAAATGTTGAGCCTCAACATCTATTTTAGGATACGGAATCATTAATACTCGCTTTTCGTGTAAGTAGTCACGCTGGGGGCTTCCAATGTCGGCGCTGATCCAGCATCGAGATGTCAATTGGGGAACAACTTGAATTAAAAAGTGCAAGACTCCGTTCTCAAAAGACAAATTAAAAAGATATGTCACACTCACCACATTACTCTCTGTTTGAACAAAAGCTGCCAAACCCTATAGGAGTTGTCGGAAGAAGGAATTAAATTTAAATTTGAATTATTGTCTTTAGGCATCTCAGGGTCAGGCCGGTGTAGGGTTGAGGAGGAGAGAGTATGTTGGAAGGCAGTTGGTCATGGCCTTGTTTGTAGGTACCATTACAACATTTGCCTGGTGTGACTACGGAAAATCATTGGAAAACCGTCAAGCCAGGAATGGGCAGAAGCTGTGATCGTTGTAAGGACTTTCAGATTGCTAAGTCACCATTCCACCAACTGAATAACGGCTGAAGGATTTAGTCTAATACAAATATTTAAAGAACTCTGAACCTTATACAATCACTAACATAACCATGTTTTTATGACGCTTGCGTAAGTTCCGTCTGTCTATTACGTAGACAAATAGATAGATAAACCACTAAACGCTTGCATACAAACCTTAAAATGGCCCAACAAAACGAACAAGGAAATTGAGCTTCTTTTGTCATAAAAAAAAAACTGGCTTTGCATTCTTAAATTGTCTTCACGGAAAAGGATTTTCAAATCCATTTCATGTGTTCGGTGGAAAACAACAAACCACGCAATGTAATACCACTTTAACTTAAGATAAATACGGCTACATCATTTTTAAAAGATCGGTTCTGCAAAACATTAAACTCTTTCTTTCCCCTTCTATTGATTACTCTTTTATGGACACGAACTAATCCAATGCAACAAATAAATACCTGCCTTTTTACTCGGTTCGCATGAGAAACGTCGGCCACCTTTCACACCGCTAAGGTGTGGCTGCATCAAAATGCACGCAAACCAATCGCTGATCCACATTGGATCCTGCCAACAGTATCCCCATCCCCCACATATGTTTCACAGAATCGGTGTCAATACTAAGAACAAACGATGCTACTTTCACGCATTATTTTTACTTAATTTAATGTAAAGCCCTCGAGGCTACTGAGAAGCTTTACAACAGGTTTCTTGTCCATCATACTTGGTTTCCCACATTAAAATTATGGAAACTGTATTACTCTCAATTAAACTGCCAAGTGTAAAACAATTCCGAAAATTAACATGTCCACCTGAACCGAAGACAACCTTAGAGAACGGACATAGAGATCACATTACAGCTAAGGACTACAGTTAGTTCCGATTCTATAAAGCAAAGTTTTAAAATCAGCAAGTCTCTCTGCTAGGAATCGAAGTCCGAACCTATCGCAAGTTAGCATAACACCTCAAACCATCACGGCCGGCGTATTTTCTTCGATTTTATGCTCACAAAATGGCTCCAGTGTTTACTTGCTGTTCTAACCACATGATCCTAAGTTTATGCCGGGGTCCCCATATCTATTACATCATATAGTACGCCACTGAGGTTATGTAAAAGGGAAAACCTACCTTTTATTTCTTAAAGTACATGATGTATTTTGAGGTTTTGTAATGGGTTACGTTCTCGTGGCTTCTGTTTCAAGTTATTTCAGTGCAGAATGGCGCGCACCTAACGAAGCTATGCTAGTGATAGCTAATGTTATCACTTTAACAATGACCTGCTGAACTGACACACCTAGGATCGAAAATTGTTACTCTGTTTTGGCTGTTTGTGCCTTTGGGTGACCATTACCACCCATTCATTGCCATTATATAGAAGTATGTGGAGGGAGAGGGGGGGGGGAGAAGAAAATCACATAAAGAGGATGCACGAAGATACACCGAAAATCTTGTTAGAAATACAATCAAGGAGAACAAGAGTCTCAAAAAACAGCAGCTCATGATAGGGGAAAAAACAAATAATTGCAGTTAAGAGACCAGACGGGACCGTAACCAGAAACAAGTAGGAAATTATAAAAATATTTGAAAAATTCTACACAGAATTGTATTACTCCGAACTAGGAAAAGAAGATTCAGAAGAAAATGATGCAGAAGTTCCAGACGTATTGAAAGAAACGGATAAAGTACTTCGAGGGATGAAGAATGGAAGATCGCCAGGAGAAGATGGACTCACAGCAGAGATGTTTAAATGGGGGAGGTGAAAAGATGAAAGAGAAACTTACTAAATTATTCTCAAAGTGCCTGAGGAAGAGAGAAATACCGTCAAGTTGGAATACTGCTATTATTATTTTGTTGTACAAGAAAGGGGACAAAGAACGCGTCGAAAACTACAGGCCAATTAGTCTACTGATCGTTGTATACAAAATGTTCACCAAAGTTATTTTAAATCGTATTGAATGAGACTTAAGATTTTAACCAGGAAATAGAACAAGCCTGATTTCGTCGTGGATTTAGCACAATGGACCACATACAAACACTGAATGAAGTTATGGAAAGGACTAATGAATATGAACTTCCACTATGTCCGGGATTCATAGATTATGAAAAAGCTTTCGATTCAGTTTCCTAGACAGCAGTACTTAAATCACTTGAACATCAAGGCATCGAAAGTGCATACATCAAGTTACTGCGAAACATTTACTCGACTGCCACTTCTGTCATTAGGCTGCATCAAGACAGTGAAAAATTTAAAGTTGGAAAAGGGGTAAGGCAAGGAGATTCAATTTCTCCGAAACTGTTTTGTGCGGTCCTGGAGAGAGCGTTCCAGAATTTAAACTGGGATGAAGTTTAAAAAAAAAATCAATGGCGATTACCTTAATCACACGATTCGCTGACTATATAATCCTGTTTGCTTCAAGTGCAGAAGAACTACAAACCAGAATGGAAGAGCTGTATAATGAGAGTCCGAAAATAGAACTTATAATGAATTTAAGTAAAACAATAGTAATTTACAATCAACATGCTAAAAAGAAGGAAATAAAGATTCACGGAGAGACAATAGGCATAGTTGATGAGTATGTTTACCTACGCCAGCTCAAAACATCGAAGGTCAAGTTGACAGATGAAATAAATACATGTAAAATGACATGGAGTTCGTTTGGAAGACTACACTTGATTTTCAAAAGCAAACTACTAATGTGTCTGAAGCGTTAAGTTTATAATCAATGAGCCTTACCCGTAATGATGTACGGATGTGAAACTTGGACATTGCATGCGCAAACGACTCAAAGATTATGAGTCACACAGAGAGCAATGGAGAGATATGCATGTTAGGAATAACCAGGAGGGACAGGAAGACAAATGAATGGATTCACACCCAAACGAACGTAGTAGACGATATAATCAAGACTGCGAAGATGATAAAGTGGAGATAGGCCGGTTACATAGCTAGACGAACAGATGGAAGATGGATCACGAATGTATTACATTGGATTCCTAGAGAAAATAAATGACCGAGACGACGTCCAAATGCAAAGTGGGTAGATAAAATCAAGCGTTTTTCAGGAGCTACATGGATGAGAATAGCATTAGACCGAAATATGTGGAAAGAAAAGGGGGAGGTCTTCATCCAGCAGTGGATAGAAAATGGTTGAATGTGATATATATGATCTTGCTCATCTGCAGAAAGACAATGAGCCGCCTTACTGATTCACCACTGCCAGATTACGATTGGAGGACATCCACTGAATTCACCTGCATTAATTGTAAATCCCTGTAGCCGGAATTATATGTGACGCACCTATGTAATGATGAAATTTGCCCGTTTGGCCAATGGCTCGTGCAACTGCCAGTGCAATCCACTCATGGGCCCGTGGTGCATGTGGAACAATATCGTCAACTAGCGGACTCCATGCGTCGCCTTGTAGTAAGTCATTCGGACGAACAATGGTACTACCTCCTTTTTAGGGGAACATCTTAACTATGTCAATTCAGTGTATACCTTTGACAAACAAATATACGATACTTTATTTAACTTGTATTTATGAGCAACACAAGCAATTATGGCCTAAGCCAGTCACAAGTCTAAAGGATGACGTTCATTAACAAGTACTTCTGAGGAACATGGAAGCGGGAAGGCACCGACCAAGGTCGCTCACTAGATTACTTATTGGGCTTCAACTGGCCACACTAATTCAGTATAACCATTATCAAGGCTCGAATCTGCTTGCCTCCCCAAAACCTTTCGAAGTTCGCCATTGTAACTAATAGATCACGGAGGCTGGGTAAACTGAAGACAGGAATTAAAGTATTGCCATGCAAGGACGTACATAGACTAGGGATCCTGGGATCCCCCCCCCCCAATCAACGTTTTTGTGAAATTAGTATAACTTTACGTACCTGTTGTCATGTTAAATCAAACAGAAATAAACTTAATGTATGAAATATTAAAGATGTGTCTCAGTTACTTCGTGTGTAATGTACTAAAGGCACAATGTAACTGGGTAAGGTGATCTATTGTATCACCACACTGTTTCCGCCTTGCTATCTGAAGAAATCGAAAGAAATTCCATCATGATGTCTTCTTCAAACTAATTAAAAGGAAACCACTACTATTAGGAGTGGCAAGAAAGAATTGTCTTGACCAGTTTCCCAATCGGGGGTAAAAGACTACACGATATCCATCTATCAGGTTTCCTTGTTTCCTTTTCTATATCACTGGCAACAGCCAAATAATTCTGAGAGAACACGTCTTTAATTCTGAATATCTCTAAACGCTTTCAAGAATACCCGGCACATGTACAAACCAATTACTTGCTTATACCTATATATGGCGACCATTTCATGATATCAAGAAGACAACATGTAAATTGATATCCTTAACGAATGTCACACCTATTCTATCGCTTCTTCTCTGTTGACAGCATGACATACGCGAGGGAGTGCCCTTGTTACCTTATAATAATTTAAAACGAGATTGGTGCCCACCCCTCCGTCTCAAATGCTCCCCCTTCTTGATTCAGCATGCTCCTCACATGTCTCTTGTTATGAAAAGAAGAAAAGGGAACTAACATTGTTAAAGAAAAAGCAAGTGATAGTACTAGAGGTACCGTTAGTTCCTGTGGTTCGCTAAAGTATTAACACTTCTACATGCTCTTGTATGAGACATACATACACATATACCCAGAGAGGGCGTAACACCTTCCCCGCCACGCTCATCAACAAGCATCAAACCGACCTTCATTGGTGGGTTAGCAGGGGAATCCACTGCACAGAACGTGGAGTACTTGAACAGAGCCAACAACATCCACTGTCACTTCAGTTGTGAAAACAGCGAGAAGGCTTCCGCACTGAAACCACAGATTTGGAACGTCTTCCAACAACAACAAAAGCTCGCCGTTCACCTAGATTTTCCGCTTTGTAAGCAAAACGTTCTCTGGTCGAGAATGGCACAAGTTAATAAAATGGGCATTAGTAGTTGAGACTGCATCGACAAACGTCGACAGTTCTTAAGAGACCAAAGACTAATTAGAAACTAACTATAAATATCGCGTGTGAATGTGTGGTTGTTCGTTGCTACCGGTTACCCAGTGGATGAAAACATCAGAATAACACATCATTACCCGCACAAACAGGTAAGAATTTATAATTATCATCATACTATATAATAAAGGTATATAAAACTTAGAAGTATACATTGTTAAATAATTCATTTACATGCCATGACATAATTATTTACATATTTATTTATTTGATTTATAATTATGGGCGATATAGCAACCACGATATCCCACGGCAAGCACGTTTTCGTGGAATGCGATTGGGTCATGCACGCTGTTTGATCAAGGTACCATTCTTGCGTTCGTATGGTGGAACTGGTGAAAACTCAGGGTGGACTGCAGCAAGCGTTCCCAGTACTTGTTAGAGGCTTGCAATCGTAACGACTGGACCACGGGGGATGAGATAATCATAATGTTCTGTTGATCGGCGAAGGTTATTCAGAGGAAACTAATATCCATTGTAGGTCTTCCTCTTTCCTTAATGTCTTGAAAACCTCATGCGGTACGATTCCTTCTTACATCTATTTCAGCCGCACAATGGTCACGTATCAGTTATGTTGTACTTATTACCTGCTCTCAGTGCTACAAAATATTTGTCTTTAGGCAATTTTCGCTCAGGCCGTACGGATGATGGAAGAATTGGTGGAATGAAGAAAGCTGAAGGAAACAGGAACACCCCCAAAAAAACACGCCCACCAGAAAGTCCACATAGCATGAGTTGGGATCGATCAGAGGACCCCAAACTCTACAGGTGAACGCTCTACCACTGAGTTACCCCTTCCTTTAGTGCTCGCGGCAACAATTTGTTCTAATGAATGGTACGATTCCGGTAGTCATTTGAATACAAAGGAACCTCATTTATCCTAACTGAATTCTTGCAATGTATAATAATTTTGTTGTAGTTAAACCCTTTACTATACAGTAATATAAAATTTTATTTTAATGAGATAATTAACAATTTTTTTTAAATAACCCCTACAACACTAGTACAATATAAATTGTGTTACGTACAGTACTTTATTTTTTCCCTGTTCTCTATTCTATCCGGATTATCTCTGGTCCCAATTAGTCCGGAATCGATCTTCCATTGCATATGCCCAGTCGAGAATTAAAACCAATCTTTTAATATTATTTGAAAGATAATAAACAAGAAAGAAACAGATATTACAATTATTATTATTTCTCAGCCTCCATGGTCAAGTGGTTACGGTCGCGGACTTAGCAACAGTACTGCAGGGGAAACAGGATCGAGTCCAGCTACCGGTCATATTGACTGGTTTTGCACAGTTTTCCCCACTTTTACCAGGCTATTACCAGAATGGTACCTAAATTACGGCACTGACCGCTTCTTTCCCCAAGGAAACATCTAGCAATATGAAAAGATATGCAATCAGGAGAAGCAGCATGTTTTGAGATTGCACGGGTAGGATTCTATGGCGATGCTATGAGGAATAGTTTTAGGATATCCCTGACGCACATTTATGTTTCGAATTTTATCTATTTAATATTTTTACCTTAATATTACATAGAATTTTAACTCACAAAAGCAGAAGCTTGAATGTCAGTTTATTCTCTATTTATACACTTTTTCATTTTGTTGTTTTAAATTTTGGATTTATGGCCTCTAGGCATCTAAGTAACAAACAGGGATAAGGGAGGGGATAGGATGCGCGAAGGAGGCCTTAAGTTGAAGGTGCCAACCGCGCATTTGTCTGGTGTGACTGAGAAAAAGCTATGGAGAAACCTAAGGATGGTCGGTCGCTGGGATTGAACCTAGGACCTCCCGAATGCGAACCTAGCGCCCTACCACTGAGCTTCGGCCGCTCGGTTTATTTTATTAACAATACTCGTACGAACTTTATTTGGCAAGTACGCTTTCTGCTTCTCTACAGTAAGACTTTGTAACCAATGAATAATAATTTTTAAACCTATTTATCTTTTCTTTGATAAAGATAGGAGTTTTATTGTAAACTTGACGTACAAAGTTCTGAAATATCTGAATGTACGACTGAGTGGCCGTAGCTCAGTTGGTAGAGCGTTGGCTTCGCACTCGGGTGGTCCTGGGTTCGATACCAGTGGCCTATTATTCTGACTGAGGTTCTACCAGTTCTCTTCAGTCACACCAGGTAAACGCCACAATGGTACCTTCAAATTAGGCCCTGAGCGACTCTGTTCCCCATACTTTTCCATACCCCCATCTCCACCTGAGCCACACATGCCTAATGTCATAAAGCAGCTGATTGAATTATTAACGTCCTAAACAAGCTGGGAGCTTCTAAGGACGGGACCTAACAGTTTTTGGTAACGTGGACTCCGAATCACCACGTTCAATGGAATTAAACCGAAGGTGACCAAACGAACAGAAAGCAAGTCCACTAACCTCTCGGCCACCCCGAGGTCCACCCTATAATCCGGTCTTGATCACTATGCTTCTTATCTGACATGTTGAGGAATAAAATGACATAGAATGTGATGCCTGAGTCTTGTTAAGGGTTTCTCTAACAGAGAAGTGGTAGAGTTCGAACAAACGCTGATCACCTTGAAGATTTCAAGTTTACCGTTGCTCTACTAGACGAAAAGTCGAAGATATCCTTTAAGATTGCCAATTACCATACGTTACCCGACAATGCCATGAATAAAACAATGATACGTCTACACATTGAGTTGTTCTAATGTTCATATTAATACAATTCAATTAATATCAGCTTGAGTCGGTCCTCATTGCAGCAAGTTTCCACGTCAGAGCTAATGCACTACGTAAATGGTGATATAATTCAAATGGTTTTGTTTATCGGGTTAGTTTGTTTATATTTCTAATGGAAACCTATTAGTTGCATCCCACAGTCATCTATCTGCGACTTCATTCAAGGTTACAAAAATTCCTCGACTGACTACTAAGGTTTCACTCGATTACAAACTTCCTTTTTAACTCACATTGCATCGAATTACGATAATGTCAATCAAGGACAACACGTTGAGGTATGATACCAAAGTAAACTACTGTCAATACCCATGTTATACTGAAGGAATAGCAGGTTTATTTTGTATTCCATCGCAACTACAACAATCTTATACATAAAGCCCGGATGCTCGCCAAGATGCCTCTTTTTTAATGTACTAATTTTTCTTCATTAATTTACTAAATTTTCGAAGGAAATGCATTAGAATTTGTTTTGGAGACTTAGGCGTGCTTTTAGCCAATCTTTTTTTTTTTTTTTTTGTGTGTGTGTATATTGTTTATTAATGCCTATTTTCAAGCCTTCAAATATGTACTACATTTTCACGGCCGTTTTTCTCCTTTAAAAAAATTAAACGAATCCGTGAAATGGAATATAACAAACAGTAGCAAATCTGAACTACTACTATACCTTGTCCAACGATACGAAAAAAAAATCTGCACTTGTATGTCTATTAAAGTATGCTGCTTGTTTATTAAAGCGGGACTCGTGGAAATATTGTTCAATATTTTATTATTTTGGGGGCAATTTATCAGTATTTGTCATTTTTGTATGTTTAATTCTTATTCCATTCCTCGCCTTTGTAAGTTTTCTGCTTATTGTCAAGATTTTTATTTCTTATGTAAAGCTTTCTAGTAGCTATTTTCGGGTTTTAGTACGCATTTTCAATGTTTTTTTTTTATTTCCTAAACATCCAGCACCTTGAAATTCCGCAGGTCTACTTCATTTAACCAGATTGCGTAGACTAGCATCAAAATGTTGACGCTGAAAATATTTAACCCCTCACCCATAGGCAACCAACACAACACTTACGTCATTTGGGTTGCTTATATGCAAGGATATGATTGTTTTCTTTGTCAACGCAATGCGAAAGGGGTCATGAGGAATCTGGGGGATGGATAATCTCGCTGAAACTAACGAAAATCCTGAAAAACTTGAGTCACGCTGGCCGGTAGCAAGACTCAAACCTGCAGCCGCTCCAAAGCGTATCCGTAGACCGTTGCTTCAACCACTTTTCTATGTATACGCTCTACGTATTAATATGAATATTCCAGATTTTTTACAAAAAAACAACATATCAACGGGGTTGCTCGGCGAAAGCATGTTAAGTCTCTTAATCGGAAGGTCCCAAGTTCGCATCCTGACTGAACCAAGCATATGCTGGGATACTATCTTGCAATGAGACCAGAGGCCACACACTTTCCTCTTTCTTTTCCCACGGGCACTGTAATGACGCCCGAAAAGGGCGAACTTAAAACCTTTAACGTTGAAAGTTTTCAACGATAGATATCTACACACAGCAAGAAGCGTCATACTGTTCGCATATCCTTCTGAAACTGGCATAGCAACAAAAGTAATGACAAAAACAAGTGAAGACAAAGTTGCTACAAAGCCTATAACTGTTGCTTCAAGCTTTGTTATTGCTTAAATGAAAGAGAAGACTTTCGAGATCTACAAACAAACAAATGAAAAATGCTAACATCCACGTCAATGGCAACGTTCACTTTATTATTTCGTTACCACTACAAAGAAAATACTCAGATAAAAATATTTCTACTGTATATTATCGATTTGTATAATATTCCACACATTTTTCTTTGAAAAAATAAATTAGTAAATTAGCATCATGCACTAATGCTAATACACAATTTTATACACCGGCTCAAGGTTTCTAGAGTGAATATAAAATAATAAATATTTAGTATATTATATGCATCATGCACGTTCTTCGTTCTATATTCCTCCCACTTGCTTCCGGCACAGGATTACTTATACAGAGTGTAAGAGAATTGGGAGGGGATGAGAATACATAAAAAATACGAGCAAAGAACAAAAAAGACTCGGTTACGTGGAAATTCCGCCGCGTTTACGAGCTACATGCTTAAGAGCTTGATATTTCCAATACCAGGGTACCTTCCTAGACTTCAAACCTGCTCTATCCAAAAACTCATATTTTAAAATTGTGTCATGGGTGTGCAAGGGATACCCAAAAGGAAGTAGGGGATTCCCAGATATTCTATTAAAGTTAGTGTAATAAAGCAACAATCTCTAGCGCTACATCATGTGGGCTTTGTGGCGGATAAACACCGTGTGCGTGGGTTTTCTCGGGATTCTCCAGTTTCCTCCCATTTTGTTCATTCCAATTCTCTCATATCATCCATTCACCCTGAGCCAAAGTTGCCTAAAGGCCTTAATAAAATTCAAATTATAACGCTAGATGGCAACTCTGTATGTCTCTGATGTATCTTTTCGTTTCATGAAATTGCAATGCTGCTCCTACAAATTCAGACCTTAAAGAGTTCAAACTTTCACAGTTAAGAAAGTTGATAATTATTCCAGAGTTCTATTCGTTGTCGATTTTTTATTTTTATTTTTTTGTTCATCGTTGAAATCGTTTGACGGTTGCAGTGAATATCCAAATATATAACAATGAAAGTTTCAACAACAATGAAAAATGATCATGGATAGAACTCTTGAAATGTTTAGGCATTAAACTTTTTTTCTCTGAAAGTTTGAACACTCTAGGCTTGAATTTGCAATTTTGTGCAACGAAAAATATATTAGACACATACGACTGTAGTGCTACCATTCAGCTTTGGGGATCGTTAAAGTAGGTCGAAATAGACTTGCAAGCGACGACTTCCCACCATGTAACAATAATTTCCTTGCGACAGGTCGATATTTCAAACCGATTTATGTATCTCTTCGGATTTTAGGTCCTTGATACCAAAGCTACAGCAAAAGGGACCTACTATTCCCGCTCATGACGTCCGCGTCCAAAAGTGCATGATTGGTGGAGTATGCTATGACGCGCATCCGTGCATGACGTAGTAGATTGCCAATCACAAATTCTTTAGGATGTGACGTTATTGCAGGGACATTGTTTCCACATATTTCAATGTAACTCAAAGTTCAGTTTTAAAAGTTGTGAGAAGGGGGTAAGCACTTGTATTTCAATTTCTTTTTGGCCTTTAAGCACTTTGGCGTAGGCTGATAATGTGCCAGAGGACCAAAAATAAATTTAAATTCAAGTGCTTACACCTTAAAATGTATGTTTTCTCACAACTTCCAAAAATGGATTTTGATTGTTCCCTGTACTCTTCATATGGCATTCTAATTAAGCTATAGCAGGCTAAGCCTGCCCTTCAGTGCAAACTATCCATAACGTGATACAGCGTACAGAGGCGCACGAGAAAAACAAAAGCATATCTGGAATAAACAAGCAAAAATGAGTCGAAACCCGATGATAAACCACCCTCAAGCGACACCCCTAAAATTCCCCAAACGGGTCAAGTACCCTATATTCGTGTTCCTCATGTTAACAAAGCCCCTCTAGGTGACCAAGTAAGCTTCCTTTTGCGCTCCGACGCTTAGTTTGTGCTTTGAGCCCCTCTAGGTGACCAGGAAAGCTTACTTTCGCGCTCCGACGCGTAGTTTGTGTTTTATGTTTTAAAAACCGGTCGGACGCCATGTATGATTTTTGAAAATACTGCAGTTTGCTTTGTAATTATGCTAGAGACTTGCAATAAACGTTGTTCGAAAGGTGTCGTTCGAAAGTCTTAACTAAACTAGCTCAGAGTCGCCGAAACAGTCTTGACTGGTGTAGTAGTTCAGTGTTACCAAAAATAAAAAATAATCAATTAATCAAATTGCTTCCATTCAGCTACACTTAGCTGCGCCAAACTTGGCATAAACATGATTCGACTCAAATACCGTGGATTAAAGCGAACCTAAGCACTGCAATTGTCAGTGCTGCCAGTCAATTTTATAAAAAATAATGATTGCGTTGCTAAAATGTTATCAACAGACCGGAGCCTTCGCGATTTTTTTTTATTGTATTGATTGTTTACTTTCATTGTTTGACAACCGAGTGTAAAATAGCCATTAGTGCTGTATCTGGGTTCTTGTTAACAAATAAATAAATTTCCTTTCCGGGACGATTTATTAAACAGGCGTGCGGTTGCATAGTCAACAGGAGTACGAACTACATACTACATTGCAACGAAAGTTTGGTACATATAAGTAAGAAGGTCACTGCCCGGTTGAATTTCGGTGATTACGTTAATCAACTTTAATCATACGAAAGTTGTCTTCCTCGTGCTAATTTCGACCGACCTTTACTTCAGAGAATGTATGGGAATCCCCTACTTCCTTTGGGAAATCCCTGGCGCACCTATTGCACAATTTTAGAAAAGACATTTTTGGATAGAGCATGGTTTGAGGGAACCATGCCACCTCCGTTCAGCTGCCAATGTTGGATCAAGCTGTAATGTTCATATGCCCACGTTTTCGGCAGTCTTCAGTTCCGAAACGAGGTGGAATTTCCACGGCCACTCAGTTCACAGACTATTTTTCTTTTCTTCTTTTTTTTTATGTACTATCATCTTCCAAGTTTGTCGGTCGAATTCTCTTACACTCTGTATAAGAAACGGCAATTAAGGGAAATATGCCTCAATTGGTGTAAAGCCTTATCAAAATAATACT
Source organism: Lepisma saccharinum (assembly GCA_022664845.1). Taxonomy (NCBI): domain Eukaryota; kingdom Metazoa; phylum Arthropoda; class Insecta; order Zygentoma; family Lepismatidae; genus Lepisma; species Lepisma saccharinum. The sequence goes on along the minus strand of JAGDQP010049174.1, from coordinate 502 downwards.
GTATTTAGGATGAGGGCTATAGCTCCTATCTCCTCCATAATAAACAAATAACAGACATATTCAAACCTTATAGAGCCGCAAGTAATGATGTAAGGTGAAGAATTTTCCACTGATAAGAATGAACGTTTTAAATCATTCACAGTATCTCTCTTTCCAGTAGAACGATCTATTTATGAAGTCCACACAGTACAATAATTTCAAATTGTTGTTTAGCGTTTAAAAGGAAATCTGGCTCGCTGCATACTTTCGCACGATCTTAAAGGAATAGTCCGAACAAAGACAATATTAAAAAGCATTCCTCTACAAGCCATTACCTGTCTAAATAGGTGCTCTGGATGGTCAGAAAAATGTCTGGAGAAAAAAAAATGCACGGTTCTTTTTCTGACTATCGACTAGTCACCAAATACGCCAGAAATTCTCTTAAAATAATAATAATAATAAACATGGTTAGCCGAACGCTAAGTTGTTGAGAGATTCGACCTCCAAATTCGAAAAAAAAAAA
>JAGDQP010049173.1:2096-14563 GCA_022664845.1 Lepisma saccharinum | reverse complement strand
TGGGTCAATTTTTCTGTGTAAATTCTATAAGGAAAATGCTCACAAAACATTAGAAGATAGCCTATTTCCTGTGGGGTGTAATGTATTTAAAGATTACTAAAAGCTATACTCGAAACGCCAGTATTCATGTTTGGGTCATTCAGCAGAAAAAGTTTGTATAATCATAAGCCTTATTCTCCCCCCAATTTGAATTTCAATTTTTATCGCCTTTAGGCATCTAAGGCTCACGCCGGGATAGGAGGGGAAAGGATTCGAGAAGGTGTCGGCCAGGGCCTATGTTGAAGGTGCCATCACGATTTGCCTGCCGTGACAGGAAAACGGAAAAAAACCTGTCAGGATGGTTGGCCGCTGGGAACGAACCCACGACTTTCCAAATGCTATGCCAACGTTCTACCACTGAGCTACGGCGGCTCGATTTTTGTTCCCGGTGAGGTCACCTCGTAGTGGTTCAGAATTCATTTTCAGCTGTCGATCCTGATGTTAGTACTTCATCCAGTGGCATACAACGGTAAAATATTATCGATACACCTTTTTCCAGAGGCCTTCCAATGATACGAGTAGGGATCGAAAAGTTCTAATTATCACCCGAAAGTTACTGAGCTATGTGTGTGGAATTTTGCCAGTGTATTTACTGGTCCTTATGTACATGACGGAGGAAAAATTAACTCCTTGTGTTCTTTCGTTTCTTTACACATTGTATTATTAGTCAGTAATCTGCAATATGGAGAAGATTCAGACTCGCAGCGAGATCGAGTTCCTGCATTTGAAGGTGAACAGTGCCTGGCAAGTTCATGATGAAATGATGGCTGTTTATGGGAATAATTTCCCGTCACATGACAGTGTTGTGAGGAGGAAAAGTAATTTCTAAAGTGGCCACATGTCCGTCACAGACGAGCCAAGGACTGGAAGACCATCCCGCACGAACGATGCGGCCACAATGAAGAAATAATTGATTTCTCCTGGAAAACCAGCGAGCAACCATCTCAATGATCGTCAGGGAAACAAGGAAACTGGACTTCGTTATGGTAGCACGTGGAAAATTATTCAGGACCAACTACTCATGTCTAGGGTGACTGCACGGTGGGTTCACCAAAGGTGTGAGTTTCCATACGGACAATGCACCAGCTTAGTCAAGTCGCGGTTGAGAAATAAAGGTACTATGGCTTTGAAATCTCGCAGTTTTTTCTCTTCTCCCGATCTCGCCATAAGTAGAGATGAAAAATGCATTGCGGGTTCGGCGATTTAACGACAAAAATGTAGTTCAGCTAGTGGGACAGTGCTTTTCAACGCAATCTACAGACCTGCGGAAGGTCAAGAAAGGACACAGAGTTCAATTTTTTCTCCGTCATGTACAGAAGAACCACTAAATACACTGGCAAAAGTTCATACACAGCTCAATAACTTCCGGGTGATAATGGTTTACGATCCCCTCACATATTTGCATCTAGGAGAATACTTCAAGTGTGGTTTGGGAGCAAGATACACCCAAATTTGGTGTCGACAATTTATGGCAGCTCCTCGAATGAAAATCTAATTCTTGCCTATGTTATATATTTGAACAGTCTGAGGAAACTTGGTACAGTGAGTTCCCTCTAAACAGTATTCAATCGTATGCTTCAATCGACTACATAGCCTTAATAAGATTTCATTTGAAATGCCTACACCTCTTGTTTGTCCATGGTATTATATTTATGGTAATGCTGATGCCGCGGACTTGCATTCTTGCTTAGTGACCCATGCGTCAGCATTTCCTCTAGACATCCTGTATAGCGGACTGGAAACTCTTAAAATTGCGTCTGAATTTTCATATAACGATTACTTTAGTTGTTGTTTGTGAGGTTTCCAGCTCAGTAGTAGTTTATTCTTTAAAATGGTCGATTTTGGTGTACACGAAGAAACTGATCTAAATTGTGATGCCTTCCTTCTAGTAAACAGTGGAAATTACTAGTAGTAAACCGGAACATATACAGTGTGGCTAGAAATTTTAGGACTATGCCTGTAATCAAGAAATAAACAGCGCCATCTGCTGTACATAGCGTTAACTATCTGCAGCAAACATTTCTGAGCAAGACCCACCTAGTTTTATCACTAGTGGCTGAGATTTTCTCTCTCTCTCTCTCTCTCTCTCTCTCTCTCTGTGTGTGTGTGTGTGTGTCACAGACACCTTGTCATGAAGTCGTCATTGGAACAACTGCAGGCGACGAAGTATTGTTTTCAGTTGAAACCAGATTGAAAAAGTGACAAAAAAAAAAAAACTATTTGATCAAAATCAAACTAAAATCAAAATTTTTGGAAATTCTAAGTTTTTACCTTTTGAAATACCTTAACCAGTAAAAACTAAAGTAAAATTCACAAATATGTAGTGCACCTTATGCTTCGCAAGAGAAGATACACATGGAAAACAGGCAATTACAACAACTTACTGTAATAATTTTAAAAGGAAATAAGGAATGGTGTTATTTATGGTTAAGTTGGAGGAAAAAAAAAAACATTTGGAGACCAAAGGAAAAGAACATACGAGGGTAAGTCAATAAGTAACTGCATTATTTTTCAATTTTTTTTAGGCTGGCTCTGGAGCATTGTTCACCGGATGCTAGGTGTCACCATTGGCTTCGCCTGTGGTAGGTTGCAGCGTTATTACATCAGTCCGCTTTGCGAAGTAGATGGCCGCGTCACTGTGTGCACCAAAGAACAGCGTACTGTCATCCGTTTTTTGTGGTCTGAAGGGGAATTGAACAGTTCAAAAGTGATCGAACGAGCGTTAGGAAAGAGCAGGGCGTCCAGCTACAGCAACAACTGATCCTTCACGCTCGTTCGACCACTTTTGAACTGTTCTATCCACTGGTAAACACTTCGCTGTGGCAAAACATTGATTGTCCGGTATTGTGCTGCAATTCTTATATGAATTTCCGCTCCGGGTACAGCTTCAGACCACAAAAAACGGATGACATCACGCTGTTCTTCTCTGGTGCACACAGCACAGAGTGGCGCGGCCATCTTTATTTCGCAACAGCGCAAAGCGGCCTGATGTGACAACGCTGCAATCTACCACAGGTGAAGCCAACGGTGATACCTAGCGTCTGGTGAGTACACAATGCCGTAGAGCCAACCTAAAAAGAAATATAAAAATATTGCAGTTACTTATTGACTTACCTTCGTACTTGGTCCATTTCTGCTCAAATCAAGATATGGCCTTCTGTTTGCTGTTTGAAGGACCTTTCAAACTAGCTGTCATATATAAAGAGAGCCCGTTCGTTCTTAGATTGAAAAAATTCAATCTGCAGAACTAGTATGTCCTTACAGAAAAAAAAAAAAATGAAGGTCTTACAATACACCGGCTTGAGCTAGGAAAACTAAATTAGGTATGAAGGTACATTAAGAAAATATTACACAATGTTGAAAAAATCACCATCTTTGATCCAAAATGGCCGCCAGACCCATTGTTGTATATATACAACCTAAACGGCTAGGGATAGGAAAACTAAATTTGGTATGACTCACTAGTAGGTTAGGAAAATATTACAAAATGTCTCCAAAGACGCAATCTTTGCAAAATGGCGAACCCCAAAAATTCACACCCTTTGAGCTAGAAATACGAAATTTGGCATAAGGGTGTATTATCAAGAGTAGTTTAGGAATATTACATTTTGAAAAAGTCACCATCTTGGATTCGAAATGGCCGCCCCCCAAATTTTCCCACACCTTTCTACCTATGGCACTAATTTCTCCCATTCACTTTCAATCGAAAAGAATGTCTTTTTCCCGGTGACGGGCTAATTCACTTGTTACTTAACAGCTTTCCTTCTAAAATGACGCCTGTGTCGTCCTAAGTAATTGCAAATTTTATAATATCAGTTAGTTTTTCTCCTTACTACATCTCCCAAACGAAATATTCCACGATTTAGGTTTTCTAAGATATATTTTAGTCAAATTCAGAGTTTCATCCCTCGAAACTATTATCAATTTGGGAACACTGACAGTATTCCATAAAGTATGAGAGTTATTTTGGTGCCGCGCGGTCACTGAGTGGTAAAGCTCTCACCTTTGGTCCGGTTTCATCCCGGATCGTGCCATGTGGGCTTGGCTTGGTGGTAAGATGTGTGCGTGAGTTCTCTCGTTTCCTCCCACTTCCTTCGTTACACCAATTCTCCCATCATCCATTCGGTCTGATCCACGTAAAGGCTTTATTATTCGTGGATACGCAACTTTGCATTTTAATCCTACAGCATGCACATAGGTTTCCATTGATTATAAATGTTTTTGAGCAATTTATGAAGAAATTAAATTGATACAAATAAAAATTTTGGGTGGTGAAAAAGTAGGTAACGTTACGAAACTACAATATTTGTTTTGAACACAACTGGATTTTGTTTTGTGTGTTCAATTTCATATGTATTACCAAAATAAACAGATTTGTAATGCAGATCGTAAACTTAATGTAAATTGGGTTTCTACGCTTTCTTCTAAAAATTAATTTGTAGTATGGAATGAACCAATCAAATTGTTAAAATTCACTTCTCACTTCGTTTTGGTTTTACATAACTATCATCACATAAGGACTGAAAGGCTAATTTCAAGCTTACATATGATTAAAAACACTACGCTTTATTTCTGCTTTCTTTTAGGAAATGATTTTGATCTAAATCAATCAACCTTGGGTTGAACACAACGCCGACTCAAACAAATACACTCATTAAACAAGCATACGGTGAGAATGCTCTGGTTAAAACTATTTTTCACTGTTTCGTGAGGGTCAAGACGATCTGAGAAGTGGCTAGCCGGCGACGAGCAGAAACTAACGAAACATTGAAGCAGTTCGACAAGTGATAGCTTTTTGACCGACGTGTTACTATTCGAATGGTGGCAGAGCTGGGCAACATCGACAAGGAAACTACCCGACAAATAATCTTCGAAGATTTGGGGAAGAGAAAATTGTGCCCGCTTTGTCCCACATTCTCGCATCGGAGCAGAAAGAACACGTCGCTTGTTGCCAAGACCAAAAGAAGCTGATCAAGTTTCTTCAAGAATGGGTGATACTTGGTGTTTTTGAGTACGATCCGAAAACCGCAGAAGTCTTTGGTGAAAACAATGAATATTGCCTTTGACCAAAAGGCATCATTCACATATAATTTATACTATAAGGGACAACAGTGAATGCGGCTTTCTATAAGGGTGTCATGGAACGGTAGCTTGCAAGGATCGGATGCGTGCAACCATGGCCATCTTTAGTTGACAGGCCGGAGGGTACAATGTGGCAACGCAGCATAACGTGAAGCCTGCCGGTTGATAACGAGCTTCGTCTGCAGAACCCATTCCCAGAAACATTTAGAAATAAACGAAGTATTTGCTGCCGCCGAAACGTTGCGAACTTGTGTATTATTACCTTGTCAGTTGTCGCGCAGATAACGTTTTGCGTCGCATTTTGAGTACATTTTGAATTCCTATGTAGAAGCAATGTGCAATTCGTAATCCCAGTCTTTCTTTAGGCACTTTTGTACTCGATGTTCGATTTATTATACATTAAGAAGGGGACTAAAAATCTAGTGGTTGCTTGTATGTTTTCACCTACTACCTGTTTGGGTAGAAATACAAAGAGTTTTATCCCTGGTTGGGATGATATTCGGAGTCAGCAACTGGGGATGAAATCCTCAGGCACCAGGGAAAAATCTCCGGCAAATCGAACACTGTTTGTAGTATCTACACTTCAACCCCAGAATTTTTCTGTATATGCCTTACTTGAGCTCAGCTGAGATGGTAATTGTCCATATTATCTACTTGTTACACGGCATTGCGTATACTTCAAATGTTATTATCCTTATTTCAAATACCCATATACAGTACATTATGTAAAATCAAGGGGTGTTGTGAATACAACGAAACTGTATACAAGGACATATCCGCGTCCTTGCACAGTACCCCTTAATTTGATACCACATTCAGCATTCTAAATAAGGAGAGCAACAGCATTTGAAGTATATTCAAGTCCATATAACAGAAATAGTCAATGTAGACAATTACCCATGTTGTTTGCCAATCGAAATCTCATTCGTTCTAGGTTACCATTCAGATGAATTACTCAAGGAATTTTCATGCCAGTTTAACAGGATTGATACACTAGCGACTGAAAATAATAATTTAAAAAAATCACGAAGTTTGGCGATCCCACAAAATAAGCAATATACAAATTAAAATAAAAGTAATGAATATTGTGAACTAGTTTGAACTGAGAAAACTACTTTTAGTTTCGTCTTGCGGAATGAGGCGCTAAAGAGCTCAGTTACACAGGTTCATTTAAATTGTTCACATAAAAAACTACATCATAATTTAAATCAGTAGTTGCAGTATAATAGCACCAGTAGTTGACCAGGAGATTCCAATGGTATTCTTTCAGTATGTATAACAATGGAAGTATCGAAACATACACACGGTAGGATGGAGCATTTTAGTATTAAAAATATACTACGCCTACGAACTGCAGTAAATAGCCACTTTGGTCAGCTGTTGGTACCTAGTCAGCTGCACTTAAGTACTCTATACCTGTATTGTATTGTCTTTCGATATTTGTCCCAACCCGTGTGGCTTGGTAGAGTACTCACATCTGGTGCTAGGGGTTTCTCGAGATGCTCCCACTTTCTTCATTCCACCGATTCTCCCATCATCACACGGCCTGAGCCATAGTTGCCTAAGGGTCTTGAATTTGTCCCAACCTCTTTCTTTTAAGCAGTTAAAACACTTCACTGGTACAAATAAATTCATAAATCACCTTGCTTTTGGGATATAAGATAAGAACGCTCAGACTTAGTCCTTTTTTGGGGGGAAGTATAGTTTACGAGAGGCACTCTGAAAGTTTTATAGGAAAGTTCTCTTGTGTACTGACCAGTCGCCAGTGGTTGACCAATAATGGAAACAAATGGTAATAATGCAGTTTATATTGGGTACAGTAGTTAACAAAGTACGTTTTATACTTCGTAAGGTTTTATAGCGTAGTCCCCAAACGCTGTACAATCAGGAAATGCATTTTCTCCCGAAATAAATCGCCTGAACTGTGTAAAGTGGATCTGAAAGACAGCAGAGCATACAATAATTGAGTTGAGTGACAACTACTACGAGGTATGCATACAGAAAAATAATTATACTATTCTCGAGGAACAATCGGCACTAAATCGAATGAATGATCTGCATTGGAACAGTCAGTCCACAATTGACTACAACAGGTTAACTATTGGTGCAACCACACCTTCAGCAATATATTTGTGTATTGTCAAATAAAACAAATGCGAGATGCTTTTTCTTTGACTTATTCTGCACTCTCAGGCTTCGTTTCGTAGAAAAATTCGTATTTGATCAATCATTTGTATGGTGATTCCTATTACTCCTGTGATTGCATCTCGTAAACTTCGTAATTATTAAAAATGAAGAAAGAAGGTAACAAACGCTAATTCGTGGTAGGTTCTACCGCTATCTACATTGTGTACTTATATTCAATTCACAGTGAGTAATTTTACACCAAGATATGTACCCGAAAACATACCTTAAGATCAAATATCAGATGTATAAGCTTAAGTCCGCTGTTTTGTAGTCAGCAAAACACATGGTGTGTTCATAGAAAGCACAAAGCAAATTATTCAAAGTACTTTCCCTCGCTAGCTACACATTTTGCCCACCTCTCGGTCAATTTGTGGATACCACGTAAAAAAAAAAAAAAAAAAAAATCCTGCTCTTTCGAGGCAAACCACTCAAGCCATTTTCGGACGTCTGCATACGAATCGAAGTGCTGCTCAGCGAGGGCGTGGCCCATCGTCGCGAACAGATGGTAGTCTGTAGGGGCCAGGTCTGGTGAATAAGCGGGATGGGGTAGCACCTCGCACTTAAGTGTGTCCAAGTAGTTTTGCACCACTTTTGACGTGTGCGATGGGGCGTTGTCGTGGAGGAATATCAGCTTGTCATGTCTTTGTTGATACTCGGGCCTTTTTTCACACAGCACGGTGCACGTTGATCAGTTGGTGGTAGCTTTGGGCATTGACAGTTTGACCCGGTTGCAACAGCTCAAAGTAGACGATACCCTGTTGATCCCACCAAACACACAGCATCGTCTTCCGTCCGAAGCGATTTGGTCTCGAGGAAGATGATGGTTGGCCGGGAGCAACCCACGATTTCTGACGTTTCGGATTCGCGAATTATATCCACTTTTCATCGCCCGTCACAATCCGATGCAGGAACGACTTTCTTCTTTGTCTGGCGAGCAACATTTCGCATGAGTTGGCGTCTCTCCAGCTGCCGATCGGTCACTTCATGCGGAACCCATTTTCCGATCTTCTGAACCTTTCCCATGGCACGTAGATGCACGGAAATGGCTGCTTGAGTAACGCCCAGTTGCTCGGCAATCATTTGTTGCGATTGGGTATCGTCCTCGTCCAACAGCGCCTGCAATTGATGGTCCTCAAACTTCCTGGGCCGATTTTCACGCTTCTTGTCACTCAGGTCAAAATTGCTGTCTTTGAACCGACGAAACCAATCGCGACACGTTGTTTCCGATAAAGCACTGTCACCATAGGCCTCCACAAGCATTCGATGCGCGTCGGCAGCCGATTTCTTCAAATGGTAGCAGAACTTCCCGCATATGCTCTTTTTCTGGCACAAAACTAGCCATGCTTACCAACGGAACACTGTGTGGTGTTGTTTGCACTTGCTGATTATGTGCACTGATTCGTGTTGCCATAGGTCCAACTCATCCACACAATAGGTCTGGCGTGCCCATGGTAGCTTCATACGCTCACGAACGCCATCTATGAGCAAACAGCGGATTTAAGCTTATACACCTGGTACAACTCCAGGGCTAAGCGATGGTAGTCTTTCACAACTAATTTGATTTTGATAACAGATATCAGTGCTAATTCGTATTTTTGTCATATTACGTACCTCCAATTGTTCCTCCTCTACTTAACTGTATTGAGCCACGCGAAGAGTGTGTTAATCGAAGAATTATGTCAAGAAAATGCACAATGCAGTACTAGCACAATTTAAACTTAACGACATGGTTCGGCAAAATCTGCCGTCTGAGCAATGTTGCCAATTTTCAGCACTCCAGCATGTAAACTAAAGATAGCTCTGGTGCAAACCGAAAGGAAGACAGCGGCGATTGGCTCGTGCTTCACGACAACGCTTCCTCATCGCTGAGTTGTACATGGATTGCAAGACTAGTGCTTTTCAAACCAGTTATATAATATTCTGTCACTAATGCATCATCAACTGTGTTTATCCTTTGCCCTGTGACGTGGTTATTAGTCACTACGCAATAAACTTTGCGTTGTTAGAAGGAAAGAACAAAAACATGCCTGCCCCGCCCCCCCTCCCTTTTAAGTGTGAAGTCATGTAAAAAAAAAAGTACGAAACTCCTTTCCCAAATTAATTTGCTTTTGAGAAATAAATTCCTATCAACTACGAGTAACTTAACTTTGGACAAGAAAAATAAAATATATTTCGGCTACATTGATTTTTTTTTTAATTTTCGGTTCAGGCCGGGATGATGTAGGCAGAGGATGGAGATGGTATTGGACAGGGCCTTTCATAATTTACAATCTCTGTATCGCAGTTTCATATGCATCATAATAACGAAGTCTGAATACCGGGTCTTTGAATCTGCGACCGAAATCACACGAATCCATTGATCCAGAACTGGCCATCCCTAATTTCGACACGAACACATCCAACGCGCAGTGACTCAAGAGTTCTGCAGCACTTTCTCTTCCAGAGTTCCAGAAAACATTTGAGTTACCGGAAGGTCGCCAAGCGGTGTAGAATTTCAAGTGTATGTCGAGTAATAAACAGTTTCCAGTCGTAGAAAACTTGTTTTACAGGTGTAGTCCTGAAATTTCTAGCCACGCTATGCGTACAAGGAAATAATGAACATTTCCTTATATCTATGTTTCGAAGTACGGCGGTGGTAGCAAATTATCAGGTCCAGATAAATTTAGAGTTCGAGACGACCCAACAAATAAAGGAAGTTTTTTAAGGCCTCGTTATTTAGGGCAGCATTCTTTAGATGAAAATTAAGTGATTGCATGTCACAAAACTGACAGATATAATATAACTCGACCACTTCTCAGGTAAAAACACTACATTGCTTGCAAGCAGGGTCCGCTTTAAAACTCAGTGGGTTTTTCGTTAACTTTTGTTCTTTTTATCTCTGAGATGAGGGTACATAATAGAAGTGCATAATTAAAAATATTGCATTTTATATTGTTAGAATACAGGTCAGATCAGTCATTACAGCTCTATAATAATAATAGTATCCATCATTTACAATGAGTTGGTCTACTGCTCCTACGCTGAGCAGACGTGTTGGAAGAGTAGAACCGAAACTCTGAACTGTGATCGCCAGTGTCTTATTCACAGTAGCTCCCCAATTGCATCGCAATACTGGGTGGGCACCGATCCAGGCTCTCTCACTTCGGACAGAGCCGGGAATCGAACCCAGGACCCCACGGTGAGCAGTCAACGACGGTAATGAGTAGACCAATATAAAGTATTAAATAACATTTTCACAGCTGTTAGTTTCAGCTTTCCTAAGTACATAGATTCAATTTTGATGTCCTTTATCAATTTTTATTAACAGGTTTACTTTCAAACGAAATTATTGTTGAAATATATCATAATTGTACGTTATGCCTTTGTAATATTAACATTATTCATCTCTGTAGTATAGAATTTCGTGCAAAAGTAATTATTAGAACCTACGAATATTGTTGTTAATAATACTCATAAATTTTGAAACAGATGTCATATACCATCGTTGATACCCATTATCCCCAGAAGCCCAGAGCTAATCACGAAATCACAAGAGAATTAAAGATAAACAGGACTGTTGAGTCCGGGAAAAGTAGTGAAAAACTGAATCGTTTTTTTTTTCGCTCCCTACCATGAATTCGCTATGGTAGGAGAATACCGCGAAAAATTGGATGACGCGCGTGTCGAAGTGGAAATGTCTCTCAGTGCAAAGGTAGATTCGGTCTAGTAGTACTTCAGTTGCTTCTTCGGCTAGTGGTAAACGAAAGCTAAAGGTACCAAAAATTGAACTGATAAAATATAGTGGTGAGGTTAAGAACTGGCTGAGTTTTTGGAGTCAGTTTAAGCTAATCCATGAAAACGAAGAGATAGAAGAAGAGGATAAGTTCCAGTATCTCATACAGGCAACCGAAGAAGGATCCAGAGCTCGCGAAATAGTGGACAGTTTCCCGCCTACAGCAGAAAACTACGGTAAAGCGATAGAAATCTTGAACAGGTTTGGTAGGGAGGGGTTGTTAATTGAATTTTAGATGAGGGAGCTACTGGGTTGGTCATTAAAAATGCTACTACTACGAAGTACAAGGGTAATACGTCGCAGCTGTTTGACAAGCTGGAGTCCCATCTCAGAGCCTTAGAATCTATTGGAATGACAGCAGACAAATATGCAACAATGTCGTTTCCGTTGGTAGAATCTTTGATCACAGATGATCTTTTAAGAGTGTGGCTGAGAAATTCGAGCGTGACAAGCGGCGAAGTTGGTCAAGGTAACACGTATAACGATCGGTTGAATCAAATGTTAGGATTTTTTAAAACTGAAGTAGAGAGCGAAGAGAGAATATTACTTGCCAAGACGGGATTCAAACTCACGGAAGGTTCCCCGAAGAGAGAGAAAGGGGAGGAAGACAGATGAAAAGCATGTAATGACAGCGAGCGAATTATTCGTAGGAGAGAGGGGTAAGCAGTCCGTATTTTCTGCGATAAGCCGCATAAGAATAGTGCATGTTTCCAGGCTTCAAACTTCTCTCTCGATAAGAAACAATAAATTATGAGGAAAAGGAGATCGTATTGAGTTTGTTTAAAAGTAGGGCATATTTCAAAAAGTGCATTGTCTTATTTGGAAACAAAAGCATTAGGCGATAATATGTTCTGAACTATCTTCTAAGAAACACAAAAACGATAGTGAAGTGAAAGAAGAGAAACCAAAGTCTTCTTTGTTTAGTCAGTGTTGTTCAGAAGATGTAGTGCTGCAAACTTTATTGGTGGTGCTGGAAGCTAATGGAAGAAGACGTACGGTAAGAGCTCTTCTTGACTCAGGTTCACATTTTATCGAGCACCGCAAAGGAAATGAATTATAAACCTGTTAGAACTGAATAAGTGGTACATGCTTTATTTGGAGGTTGTTCTTCCCAGAAGCAAGTGCATCATCGTTATAATATTCGCATGAAAAATAAGACCTGTAAGGATTCAGTGGAAATTCAAGTTTTAACCCAACACACAATTTGCAGTCCAATGCCAAAAATCAGGCCTAGTTCGTGGATGGGAGAGTTAGAAGAAAAAGGGATATACATTACAGACAGCGGAGTAGGCTCTCCAGCCATCGAGATACTGCTAGGAGCTGATGTCGTGGGAAGACTTTACACTAGAAATGTACGTAGCTTGAATTGTGGTCTAACGGCTATACA
>JAGDQP010049172.1:0-14563 GCA_022664845.1 Lepisma saccharinum | reverse complement strand
TACTATAAGGCAGCGATATTTACCTATCATTCACTCGCTGGGAACAACTATGCTTAAAGTAGAAAGTAAAATAATATCTCGAAACCGCAAATCTTTCCTGTATCGTTCGTTTGGCAGCTTCCGATACGCTTGAATTTCATATGAAACTGGCAAAATGGAATTACTGATTTAAAGCATATTGTTACATGTCTATGTCGGTGCTCCCACGGATCCTGGTTGCATGTATATCTACAATATTGTTTCACTATTTACTTTTCTTGTATTAGAAAAAAAAAAAACTTAATACAATGTTAATCTATCATAGTAATAAGATCATAATACTTGTTTCCCGCGCACAGGAGATACATAACACATTCATGTCTGTTTTACTATTACTGATTATTATAATATTTTCTTAGTATTCTATCAGCGAGAATTTGAATACATCAAATTAATTCGCAGACGCCCTGAACACACACACATTCACATAAACATAAGCGCAAGCGATTTATTACTTGCTTCGGATTGCAAAATTCGTTTGTTAACAATACTTTCTTTTCTCACGCAGCTAATGAAAATGTATGAGAAATTTAGAAACCAACTAGTTTCAGAGAGCAAGTATGCTAGTTCAATTGTTTTGTAATTGTTAGGACGTTATATTCGCCAAAGATTTGTGCAATAGTTCAATGTTTTTACCACAGTCACATTGGGCAAATGCCGGGATGGTGCATTCAATATAAGGCCTGGCCGACACCTTCACGAATCGTTTCCCCCTCCTCGAACTCGGCCTAGCCTTATATGCCTAAAGGCCATAAATAAAATTCAATTCAAAAGCAGAGCTGAACTATTTCAGTGTTGGTGGCCTGGCCTACCGTGGACATAGCTGATTGAGTCTAAAATTTGACCAAATCTGAGTTCCAGTTTCGCATTTTTCGTGCTCCTTGAGTAATATCTCTGGTACCGATCACCCCTCATACGCAATAAATAATACTTTGTTCTCCATATGAACTGTGAAGAGACTTAAATGGGCTTACCGGGTCCCAAGCATAGACCCGCTCTAAAACTTGACGTTGTGTGTTATAAGCACAACCATTCTAGTATTGATTGTTGAGCCAAAATACGACACCAAACAACTCTCTGATAAACTTAGGGCCGATTGCAAAGACGCAGTTTAGAATTAGTTTAAGGTAGGCATAAGTTGAGACATTAATTTGGAATCGAATTCGAATTTTATATATGGCATTTAGGCACCTCCACTCAGGCTGGGATAGGGGAGAAGAAAGGTTTCTGAAAGTTGTTGGCCAGGGCAAACGTTGAAAGTTCCTTCCCAGCATTTATCTGTTGGAACTGAATAATCCCTGTCTGCTGCTGTAATTGAAACCGCAACCTCCACAATGCTACGCCAACTCTCTATCACTGAACTACAGCACCTGGGTATCATGAGAACCAAGATCGATCACGGTGGCCATGTGCAAAGGTGTCTTTAACATTTTCTTCCACCTGTTATTTGGTACAAATAACATTCATTTTATATTAATCTTAACGCAATCTCTGTGTTGTATATAGTAGACAGTCAAAATAACTAAACATTATTTTCGTAAAGTATTCCCACTATAAAGTAAAAAAATGTTCATGCATGATTCCAAAGCAACTCACGGGGCACGCAATTGAAGAATTTATAAAGGGACTGAATATGAGATCTGGTTGTGCATCCAGATACATCCTAGCTTTCAGTAGCAATCGGCTATTTTTATACATCATAGCAATTATTAAATAATACATATGAAGATATAACATATATTTTGAGGGTACATAAGTATTGTCCCGGACGGAACTCGAACCCGGGACCTTTCGCTCAAGAAGCAGACGTCTTGAGCAGTCTTCCATGGAGGCGACCTTGTAAACGACTCTTTTGAATTTCTATTTGCAGTGCAAATGTTACTTTAGAAGCCCGGTCATGTGTCTTATTTTTGGTTATGTTCTACTATTTTAAGACATCTATAAACTTTCGTGGTTAAAGAACCAATAAAATATGTTTTTCGAACCAACAGTTGTCTTAGTTTTTTTATTTAGTTTTCAATTTTTCTAATCTCTCTAAAAAATTGAATTTAAAGTCAAAATAAAATAAACAATTAATATCTTGTAGATCTTGGAAAAGCTTATATTTTAAAAAACGAAGGTCATCGTAGATGCAAATCCGACCGAGCTATTACTAAATAACCAAAAACACACTTCATTTTGAAGTTAGGTTAGCATTTTTTGAGCTCAAATTTGGTGGAGAACCATCCGTTTTTATGTCGGATATGGTAGTTTTTTTATAGATATTCTTTGCCAGGCCCTTTGCGTCATCCCAGGCCCTGCCAAGCAATTTTATTTTAAATTATTTGTCAAATAACGTGGGTTCCTTCACAGAATCTTACAAATCCCGCCATTGGCCCTCTTTCAGCCGACCAAATGGCTACGTTGCCTGACTTGTTCCTCGGAGGGACTAAGAGGATAGACGACTACCATCTGTTGGTCAGGTCCTTTATAGAAAAGTTTTTACTTTAAAAGAAAATACAATCAAACTGGCAGTGTTCCTCTTCAGATCAAATGTTTTTATGGAAGCGGAGGCCTGATCTATAGTTCCCTAAAGGTCGTAAATAAAATTTTAACTTCAAATGGGACACTTGGTAAATCGCTTAGAGTATCCAGTTTAGTTGCAGACTTAACAACACAATTTTATGGACTCTGTAGCTAAGTGATAAGCGTGTGACACTCACATTCTGAAAGTTCCGGTTTCGATTCCCCGTCTGGATTTTAAAGTACTGTATTTTCTTCAAGGAATTAAGCGCTGTATGTGTTTTCGCGATTGCTACTGAAAGAGATTTATCGCCTAAAGGGAGTAATACACAAGGCCAATAGACTAGGGATCACGGGGAATGGCGCTGGCTCTGCATTCATAAGTGTTAACAATTTATTTATTCCCGTGTCTTGCGCCATTTTCCTTTCCCTCTTGCCTCGTTTCCTATTCTCTTTTTCGCTCTTTCCCCGTCTTCTTCCATGTTCTCTCTCTCTCTCTCTCTCTCTCTCTCTGAGTGTGGGGTTTGAACAAGACAAAAATGAGATTTCTGAGTATCAATCTCGTGGTTCTCTAAATGGTGCTTAACGAATCAATTCCTACATCCTCCGAATGGAGGAATGTCCTGGTATGCCATATTTTGGCTCATATTTGTACTGCCATGTTAGTTGTGTAGCTCTTAGGCGTACAGTCTAACAATTCGCTTGGAGGAAAAAAAACTATTATATCTTATAATTCCAACCTCCATTTACTCTTGTAAGTATCTGTAGAAACTCTAGCATCTTAACAACATCAGGCCGATACCAGGCCAATCGTGGGCCAACAACACTAATATCGATCATAATTGGCCTTCTGAATGCAAATCGACAGACATTGGTGTGGTAGGATATTTCGATATTCAAGGTTCTACCTGGAGCCTAAGAAAAGTGTTTTATTTCAATCAGAGAATTTGAAAAGTCTTGGCAGATTAAAATGTGAAATTTGGAGAAACGTCATTTCCTGAAGATGTTATAGCATGATACCGAGCAACATTGGCCGATATCGCTCGGACCACGAGTTTATTATATATTGAAACAAATGTGTATTGAAAAATATAACAGGTGCTACATATAAATGATCTGAACACTTTGTGCTTAAACGTATTCTCTAAGGTTAATACTTTAGCGAATCTGAGTTCATTAAGGGCATCGACATTTCTTTCTTGATGGTTGGGCAGAATAATGACTTAAGTGACAGACTACAAATCATAATATTCCAGCTTCAAATCTAGTCGCTATCAAAGTACTAAAATTTTCAACCGAATTTCAAAACAAGAAAATAAGACGTGTGATTGAATAAATGCATGGTGTAATCAACTTCACATTTTCTCAACCAAACTATTGTGAAAAGGTTACAAAAATCAGCTTATTAAAACCTGAAACTTCCTCTTAAGTGAAAATTAGTGCTTTCCAATTTCGATCTCGGAAGCCGATATACATCGGCGTCAGATATAGGCCGATATCGGCAAAGGATTTGCCACTTAATATCGGATAACATTATGGAACGTAATCGGAAATCGTGTGCTATTTATATCGGCCGATATTGATGTGTTAGTGACGAAGCGAGGTGGAGTGTCGGTCCCAGGCTTCACTCCGTTTACTTGCAAAGTTGTGCGGGAGTATCAATTACAATCTGGTACTGAATTTGTTAGGACGCTGACATCAGAGTGCCAGGTATGGGAGCAGTGAAAAATTATCGAGCGTCCTAGCAAGGACTTGAACTCCGACAGCGCGATTCGTAGTTATAAGCGCTATTGCATCTGTAGATACTACTCTTATAAAGTGTAATGAATAAGGTCAATATTAAGTGTCAAAACAGTCATAATTATACCCCCTTCTTGCAACAGAATTTATACATTGCGCAAACTGACTTAACTGTCATTAAAAATCAAAAGTAATTCAAATGTACGGTATGTGACAATATTCCCGATCCACTCATAAGAGATCTAACAATAAATTCATTAGCAAAATTTTCATAGGGAATTTCTCACCCTTATCCTCCGCCTAAAAACAAATCAAAGTACATCCAGTGCACCTAAAATGGAATACATTTTAATCTTAATGTAACGATGTTCAGATTAGATATACCTACTTTAAGTATATCACTGCTCTAAATTAAATACTAGTCAAAAAAATCATAGTAACATTTTTCGTGTCAATAATTTTTCACATTCAAATATTTAAAAAATAGTGAACGCTTGCTATTTTACGACATTTGCCGCCAGATGGGATAATCGTAATTGTGGAAGTTATGCAATCATGTAAGCACTAATAGAAAACCTAGAATACCTTGGATCGAATAATATGCTGCAATTACGATTCCTTCTACGATGCTTAGTTTTCTAAATATTTTAGTTGATATATTTAAGTCATATATTTACTAATTTAACGTCTCTTACTGTGGTTACTCTCTTCTCACTTTTATTAATTCCTTTGCGGTTTAAACGTAAGTAATGGGCTTTATCGAATTCTGGTAAATACACTACTCACGACTTGGAAATATTACTCTTGTATTTTTCAATATACTTTAAAGTTTATTTTATTTACATTTCGTATACTTTTACAATAGTATTTAATTTAATGCCCAAAGCAACGTGAAATAAGCGTGTAATTTTGGTTCGAACCGGGAGTGGTGTAAACCATAGAGCTCTTACCGCCCATAAAATTAATTGTAATTTATCGAGCCCAGCCAGTTTCATCATACACTCTAATAGTGTTATATGTTAACAAGAAGTTACTGCTCGTAAGTGGTCGTTTTACGGACAGTCTTAGCTAGAGAAGCGTCGAGTACACAAACGCATTCAACTCATGTCGAATTAGAACATGGGTTCTCAAGACGTTCATAGCGTGTTTCATATGGAGTTTGTCAATACGCTTGATATTAAATTTAACTGTTATTTTATCCGGAATTCATAATTCGAAGTTTGCCGCCCAATTTTAATGACTGTAGCAACTCGAATGCTGTTAATTTAGAACTTATGAATTACAATTGTTGACTTAACATTCCAATTTCGCGCTCTTTATGGAACTTCAGTTTTGACACTTAGAAATTCAACATTACCAAATTCAAATTTCTGTGAAAATAAAACTCAAGATCTACTGAAAACCACAGTTATCGATTCGACACTCGTTAGGAAGTTTTGCACAAAACTGTTCAATTTCTAAAGTGTATAATTTTTTTGATAGCCGTCAAGTTGGACCGTGAGATCCTAGAGATTACAAAATTGTTAACTTAGTTTCCTTAAGGAAGTCAACACATTTTCTTAGTGTCAGATATGAATGTGGCGAAATTAGATAGTTTTCAAAATGTTGGATTTTCTAGCTAACGTAGCTGGGATAAATGATAAAACTGAGGTATAATTTTTACAATAAGATTACTGAAATTAAACCTTTAGTGTGGGCTTGTCTATGACATATAACTGTTTATGAAATCCTAATAAAACTAAGGGATATACAATATTATCAACAACATGAAAAAATTATTATGATTAAAAGAGAGAAGGAATTGGATAGAAATTGCTCCTATTCTTATTCAAGATACCCCAAGCCTGTGTGACCGAGAGAAAAGGTAAGTAGCCTCAGCTCAACGCATTTCCTGAAACTTCTCAGTATTCACATGCTCTACGACTACAGTTCACTCGGAACTGGCTTAAGCCATAGTGCTACTAGCGCCCATAACATGTATGTTATGTTACTATAGTTTACTTTATGTTATGTAGGATATGATATGTACAATTCAGTGGAATGATGCTATACTTAGTTATACAGAAGCAAAGGTAGAGGAACAGAACATACATTTATTAGTTATTTCGTGACGTAGTAGATCATGACGAATTGGATAGATCTAGTGTGCATTAGTATTTTTTTGCGTTGTTACTATGATTCATTTTTTAAGCGCCGCCATCTCTGCATTTATCACGAAATTATTAAAATAGTTATTTTTGTTTTCTACATTTCACATACTGCATTCCTTATTTTCTCAATGTGTTATCAGTACTCAATACTGTATGTCTCAATGTGTTAAAATACTGCATTCCTGAATGAAACAGTGTATTTGCAAGTAAATGATATATATATATAACACAAGGTGTAAAAACATTCATTGTTAAATGAGGATGGAAAGATGTCGCTAGGCATGTTTGGCTCTGACTAATTGAAAACAACTGCAACACTGATGTAGTATTCTGAGCATCAGCACAATGATTTGGTTAAACTTCCAAATACGTTTTAGAGATTTGCTTTATGAAATTGGATAATGGTAAGTAGATAAGCCAACTTCCATAGTTTCATTCAAATTTCAACAATAATTTAAGGAATAGTAAAACTAAATTACCTGAAGACGTTTAGTCTCCAGTTTGCTTTACAATCGTTTCATACTCTAGTTAAGATAAGGTTGAATTAGGAACAAACTCGTAAGAATTTGAAAGTTTGGATGCGAGTCAAAACATGCGTAAGGAATAACACACTAAGTATCCAAAAAAATCCACCCAATGTTTTCCCCGAAATGTTGATGATATGATACTGAAAATGTATATGTTTATATATTTGTTCGACAAAAGGTTTTATACCATTCAACGTATTTCCATCAAACCTGACATGAATATGCGTTGCTAGCATGAAATGACAGCTTCGGGGTGTTTCAATTACATATAATCACGTATTTAGTGTTGCCAAATTACTACGAAGTAAATTTTACTGAACACTTTCTATTACGTTCAAAGTATCTGTACTACATTTGGCCTGACTATTGTTCGATACAAACATGACTATGGGATTCTACAGAGCCCAGTCATCACAGTTTTCCGTGTTCTCATCTTATTACAAACTTAAATATTTGGTAAACGTTCATT
Organism: Lepisma saccharinum; assembly: GCA_022664845.1. NCBI lineage: Eukaryota > Metazoa > Arthropoda > Insecta > Zygentoma > Lepismatidae > Lepisma > Lepisma saccharinum. Next base: position 7,136 of record JAGDQP010049172.1, on the reverse strand, counting down.
TAACATATCGTCTACATTAAATTAGACATAATCATTATCCTGCATAACAGAAATACGACTGGAGGATTCAACGCCCGGAAGCAAGCTAGTAGGCAGTGTTGTACGATATTATATTTCTTCAGTAGCTTCTGTAGCATTCAGCTTGTCTGCACTAAATTTGAGATGAATATTCTCCGATATCTTAGAAGAATGACTGTTATGTTACATTCCTAGAAGACTGTCAGTGTTACCACCTTGCTATAAAATGACGTGTTTAAAGTCTTTTATATTAATGTAATATATCCGAACCCCATTTTCCCCAAATATTTTTCGAGACCTTTGGAAACCGTTAATGTGATTCCTATCTTTGAACACCCTACTCTAAATATTATGTTCATCCCATATTGCAGAATAAAGGTGTGTGTGTATTAAAAAAGTTGGTTGGACATAACCCCAAAGTTCTCATAGTTCCTTTTCAGACGAAGGATCCTGTAAATAGTTATGCCTGTTATTGTGCGATTGTGTGTGTATTTGCATGATACAGACACCACTTATAGGATGTGAACAGATTAGAGCCATTACTGACTTTTACCTGGGTTTCTCCACCCTTCTTACATGTGTGGTTTACCAGGTAAACTATCAGTAGATTAAACAGATGAAGAGATTTTTTTCAGAATATGCAGTAATGCATATTGTGGTTTTTGCCCTCTTCCAGAAAACTCTTATCGTGTTTCTCTATCAACTTGTTTCACCTTTCCTCTCTAATTCACACTCCGATTCGCGGTAAATGTCTCCGAAACGCATAAATCGTAGCATTCACACATGCGACAGATGCCTTAGTTGCATGCACGCATGCGGAGATCGCTAGTTAAAGATGGAGAGCGGTCACTACTCAGAACAGGACTTTCCGTGGGCCCTGATGTTTGAAGTTATTTTGAAACATCTTTTTAAGCTAAGTTCAACTATCAGTATTAATGCATTTGTCATTTATGTTTATGTTTGCAGGTTATTGAACATGGAATATAAACATGGATATTTCGGGCACATTGTTATTTGTCTTTCATCGAGATATTTAAAGAAACACAGATGAAACAAACAAAGTCAGGAATATTCCTAAGTTCTCGAGTTCGGTCCACTATCTTAAGTTTACCTAAACGTGTTTAGTTCCTGCTACTAAAATGGAGTACGTATCAAATCTTGTTATGCAATGATATATTATATCCAGTGTCAAGTGAGGTCAGACCTTAAATATTATTTTCTGTAAATATAGAATAAAACCATGTTTAGATGGTAAACAGCAGAGCATAAACCAGGGACTAAGATAATATAATTTTATATAATTCTTAATTCTTTTGTGATATTGCTTTAAGAGACAAGATTGACTTCCAGCATAAGTGTAGTCTATTTGTAAATTCGAAGCATTCAGAGATGAAGAGCAAAAGCATCTGGTTACTTCAAGGACAAAATACAAGCTTCGCCAGCAGGTCCAAATATCAATCTTACTCTGCGAGATCAACGTTCACCTGAATGAGCAGTTTATGTTTCACTTACTTTGCATCTTACACAGCAGAGCAAGGATCATCTATATCAATAGTTGCAAAGCTTACTTGACGCAATATCTCGGATCTCGCACAGTTCAGCAGTCTAAAGTTTATGACAGCGAAACAAAATCAAATTTCTACTTGATTATGATTGGTTTTGAAGAGACTAGATCGTACCGATGGGCATGAGTAGTGTTCTGTGATTAGCTGATAAATTGTTACCATCAAGAACTAAGAGCTAAGCTGTCCTCCTAAGCCAAAAGACCTTAAGTCCACATACATAATACATAAATAATTGCTCCTTCTTCAGCATTCTACAAATTTTACAGAAATAGCTTGGAAAACAATGTTTTTCTTTATTCGTTTTGCATTTTTCATAATTTTACAAAATTCACGAACAAATCTAATACAAGTCAGTTAGATTCTTTTTTCATACGCGTTCTCCAAGTCTTAGGGACTTCACGGAAATAGAAACTCGTTGGATTTCCGCGCTCACCATTTAACTGGCTTTTCGGCATATTACAGAAGTAGTAGTTTTGGGAATGAGTAGGAGTAGCACTATTGTTGAATTTGAAATAGCAATTAAATAGAAGTAGTAGTCGTAGCGGAAAAAGTAATGGTAGCCGTAGTACTAGTACTTAGTACTTATAGCAGTAGTAGAAACAGTAAAACCTAGGTCACATTAAAAAGTGAAATTTACATAGGTCGTGCTGGTTCAACCTCTTACAATAGGCGATCATGGATAACCTTCGGAGGAGTTGTATTTCAATTTCAATTAGGGTATCGTAACTCATTCTACTGGAGCCAATTCGACAATATAATGCAATTTAAAATTTACAGTAACTTTCAGATGGAGTAATAAATAAGTTATTGTTATTGCAATGATTTATATAGATCACTCTGTAGTATAGCTATCAGCAGCATTTAATGCCAGCGATGGCAAACCAAGTGTGAACCAGCACTCCCTGTTTGTTGTTGCTACCACCAGCCAATAGGAAGCAGCAGCTGATAGGTAACTAGTCTTATATGACCTAGGCATACGTAGTAAAACTATGATTTAAACTAGTTTCTATTATTATCGGGAGAATAGGGGTAATAACAGCTATTGTTCAATTAAGAATAATAATCAGTAAATCTTGAGTGCTTTAAACATATTTCATGTTGTCAGTGTTTTACATTTTATTTCAATTTTAAAAATATCTTCCCTTACTAGTAATAGTGAAAAGTTTCTTGCAAAGTCTGTTGAATTGGTGTAAAACATAAAAAATAACATAAAAATAATGAAAGTGAAGATTATCAATATTAATCTACGATTGAAGAAATTTTACCGACGACCAGGATTTGAAGCCATGACAAAACTAAATTATATTACAAACTCTGCGTGATAACCACTCGCCCAGCCTATTAAACAGTAGTTTATTCATAATTGTACTTGCTTATTCGAAAAGACTATGAAATGATATGACATTCCGTGTTTAATTAAGAATTATTGTTATTTTAAAATCTTCTTTTAGCTTGTAATTCCATATTTATTCATGAACACAATTACAATTTCCATTCTAATTCATCTACACTGCGTTTTAAGGCCGAATTATGTTAAAATTTCGACAGGGAACCTGCCTCTACCGAGGGAAATTTTCCTCCGCAAGGAAAATCGCTGCGAAATAGGGAAATATTCTCTAAAGACTTGCGTCAAAACTTTTGTCCATAGCTGTACATATTGTATCTGTTCTGACAAAACAGATCTTAATATTCGTGTTAATCTAATTTGTTTTGGAAATCTGTTACAGAATGTGATACGCCGGCCGGGTAGTCGTGCGGTCTACGGCTGTAGGCCAACGACTCGAAGGTCCTTGGTTCGAGTTCCGGCAAAGGCATGTGTGTGGATTTTAATAGCTAATGGGCTAATCGTGACGGACCGAAGTCCAAAGTTACTAGACTGACTCATATAAAAAAAAAGTTTACAAAAAGTTTTACAGAAAGTGGTAGAATGAGTAACTTTGTTATGGAGACAAGTTTGGTAATGCTAAGTTAACATTACTCATTTCTTTGTACCGTTATATACGTTTAGGTGCTACACTTCTGTTTCATAAGGTTAAAGGTGCTAATGTAATTACTAACTGGGCCATTACTTTGCAGCTGAAGCGAGAAATGTCGTTAATTTGTATATTTTCTTCGCTAAATTATCATCATTTGAAACACGAAGCACAAGTGGTTTGTTATTCTTAAAACACGACTACTACAGTCATTGGTGTACATGTTATCTATTTCTATATTTCTGTATAGTTGTGTTTCAAGGCGGAAGAATTTCGACAATTTTTTTGATCGTATTAATACAAGGACTGTTCAAAAACAAACTATTTTTTTTAATAAAGAAAAAAATAACTCTCCCCACTTAGCCACGCTACCAATCCCCCTTCCAAGTAATCACCTCCACCAAAAAAACACCACTAGAAGCATTTCTTTCGATTTTGAATTCTTTGTTGGAATTCTCGTTTCAAATCTGTCTGGTAATTCCATAACCATTTCTGGTGAATCTCCTCCAAGGTCGGAAATCTACGACCTTCGAAGGAACATGCCAACATTTGGGAAGTAAGAGAAGTTGGCTCCAGCCAAATAAGATAGTAGGTATCTTCTGGACAACAAAGAGTAATTTGTTTGCTCAAATTCCTGGAGAACGAGTGAAGAATAGCAAAGTGCATGTCGTGATGAACTTTGTGGACATTTTCTTCATCAACGACTTATTTTGACGCAATCTTGGCCACTTACCTTTTCTCGTGATCATTGCATAGTGTTGACGAAGAGTGATTCATTCACTGCGGAACCATGTGATCCAAACTATGAATGGACGATGATCTTCAAATCATAGAAGATGATTAACATCACTTTACTTGCAATTTACTCATTCATGTTGCTTTTGGCACGTAGGTATGATAGTCGACTTACTCTGGTGATTGAACCGTCGTTTATACATGTTAGGAGTACCGGTACGTCTATATTTGATTAACAATGAGCCAGGAAATTTGAGTCAGAATTTGCTGGACGTAAGAATTTATCGCATATTCCTCGTGGTTCTGGTTTCGTTCATTTATTAACAGACGTGGCACAAACTTAAGGGCAAAACATCCAATCTACTGTTTATTCGTCTCAGTTTTGTGACTGTACTGTTGTTTATTTCAGCAACAACTTTTCCTATGGTAACAAGATAATTTCCACGAATGACTTTTCACACCGTTTCCACGTAAGCTATGTTTGTAAACTTGGGCGGTTGTTATATTTTGTGTTGTCCTTAGTGGAGTTTCGATCAGTTTGAAACGTCTGTACTATTTAAAATATAATAATGTTCGACTTAGGTTTCATGCAGAACATCAATGGTATCAATGAAAGTTGCAGGTTGATACAGAATTTCACAGATACTCGCTACAATTCCAGTCCATTGATGATTCGATAATTCGCAAAAACTCAGTGCACCCAACACGCTTTACTCATTTTAGCATTATGTTTGCTAACTGAAGCAGTTAATATCCAAGGACTTTGTTAAGCATCTCGAATATCGGTACTTTTTCATATTTTTTCATATGTTGAGGTTAAATAAATATGTTGATAAGTAAAATAATTATTATATATATTTTAGCATAGTAGAGTCAATATACAATATTTACAATTCTCGTGCGACCCCCACAAGCCCCTCCGGATAGAATATTTTGAAATAAACTCTGATTCTAACATGCCAGAAGGGCAGACTAGCAGACATTCTAGCGTTTTAAAAAAATACATTCATCCCTTGATTTATAAAGATATATTTTTGGTTTATCTGAGTGATTATTACAGTACTTTTTTGAACCGGACTGTACTACGGCTCGCCGGTCAGCAGCAAGCAAATTGCCAGAGAACCAGTAGAGGTCAGCCGAGAATTATTATTTTTAAGTTGCCCGGAGATTGCTTTGAACCGGAAGTGGGTCAAAAATCTTTAACATGAGAATGGGGTCCTTTTCGTTTTTTAGTAAATATATGTTATTCTTTTGATGAAGTTAGATTTTCTATAATGTTGAGAATTTTTTTAAAGAAGTGTTAGATTAGATAAAGTAGTTTTTTATATAATACAAGTTATTAATATTCACGTATTAATTACGTATTTTTAACGTGTTACACAAGGTTGCAACTGCTAAGTGATGATTGAACCGTAAAAATGAGATATTTTTACGACATAACTTTCGTTCACCGTTTGAAGCAAAAATGCCGTTTTATCCTTGTTTGCGAGAGCAAGATTTTATGCTTTTGGTATTCCTTCTCATACTTCTTACTTCGTCTTTACGTTTTCACTTTGTTTAGGATAAAATTGATGTCGACTAGAATATGAGCAATGTTACCACTTATGTTGGACAGCATAAATATTTGTGATTACGTAAGACGAACACATATTATGAGAGATTACTTGAACATAAATGAGTTATAGTAAGATTATGCTGAATTTTGTATCTGAATATTTTTGTTGATTAAATTTGGTTGCGTTCAGACAAGAAACAATGTCAACATGAAATATGGTTGCGGCGTAAATAAAGTTGAATTGCTTAATTATTCTCTGAAAGCTTACGCATTGAGTTTCATTGAAGGTTAGACTTGTGTATGTTGTGAAAACTATTCAAAAGTATATTAATGAGAGATTTTAGCACTACTTATACATTGTCATTGATTGTTCATGAGTACTCTTTGCTTCAATACGTCGAGCTGAAGAAACGAACTCACGGGTCACGTTCTTGTGGGGGTAGGTTAAATATACATAAACTTGTATTGCAGTATCTCAATATAGCAAATATAATATTTTAACAGCAACTACGTATGTAACTATTATCAAGTGTACAGTATCTTAACAGAATCATTTCTATGTTTTGTTTAATATTTGAATCGTGATTGTTGTCAGAATATGTATTTTATTTGCATTTATTTCGTTTCTTTATAACAATATAAATTTTAAAAATATTAAAAATATAACAATAAGAAACATAAAAATATAATCTGATTATGTGCAGTAATATTCTATCTTTTTGAACAATTCATAATAATATTGAATACAATTATATACAACTTTAACTGTTACTTTATTTTAAACAAAGTTTGAACAAAATCTTTAAAAAACAACATTAAAGGAGGAAAATTTCAACTAATGTCTTCCCAGGAGGCAACGTATCAAGAACAGAAGATACATTTCCTCGCTGAATTGCGATACTGATGCGCTGGGTTAGAAAGGTGGTCGTCCGGGCACCACCCGCCGTGCCGCAAGTACCACTTGATTCAATTGCGATCACAACAAAAATAAACTGAGCAAGTAGATTAGTGTATTTCTGATTTTTATCGGCCTCTCTACCAGTAGCTGCACCACCTACTTTCAAAGAAGAATGAGTAACATTTGAAATGGCGAAAGTATCAGGGCAGGTGAAATCCCATAATAGAGGTCTTCCTCTTTTCCATGGAACTAGTGTCATTCCATCAGGTCTCTTACCGTCGGAGCGGCTACATCCAGATGGTTCTCGTACCGATGGTTCATTAGCAGAAACTAGAGCTCTGAGGATGACATCATTGGTACTAGAATGACACATGTGTCTACCAGCACTCTTG
>JAGDQP010049171.1:0-14563 GCA_022664845.1 Lepisma saccharinum | reverse complement strand
TGGATCTTCATTGTTTAATTCTCTTACCATATTATCTTTAATCCATTTCGGCATTGCTACCATATTTCTATCTGTATCATCAGTTATTATTTACTAGTACATTTCAAGCTCTTACTCTAATATGTCTTGCTTTATAATAGAAAACTAACATCTTTATTAAATTAAGATTTGTACCATAAATATCTCCAACAATGTTTACATGTTCTTCAAGGTTACTTTCTATATTTTTCCATTGCGAATATGCACTGGCAATATTGTTGATTTGGATACATGTGAGTAATCATTCATCATATTCTTTTCCTTCTATTTAGAGCATCACGTTTCTTAGTACCATGTGGTTTAATTTTTTTTGTTCCAAAGAAATGGTAATTATGCGATAACGGTTCTCTAGGCCTGCCTGGAATAGGGGTAGACAACCTCGATGCCTGAAAGATGTTTATTATGGGGTATCACATGAGTGGATTTGCGACAGAATATGAATTACTTTATTCAGAAGAAAATGAAATTGCTTAGAAAGAAAAATGGCCTTTGTTTCAGCACTTTCATTTTACTATAAATGCGGACTCTAAAAACCTTTTCTGAAAAAATCATATTCTTATTCAGTCAGAAAAATCCTTTCACTTTATGCCCCCATAATGTGACACGATTAAGAAAGTCTTTATTTCCCAGGATCTCCTCTTCGGACCTCAAGGTTTCCAATTTTGGGGTTACGGTTATGGTATAATTACAGTTTCTTTTTAGGCCAAAGCAAGTAACGAGGTACCTGTTTTCAAGTCTCATTTTTAATTTTTGTCACAACGTGAGGGTTTTTCTTCTCAAAAATCTTTGACCAAAAATGGACGCGTTTTTGGATTCTAAACAGCCTAATTTTTGCTATCCCTAAAATCCTTTCTCTGAAAAAAAACTCAGTACAAAAAAAACTTCAATTTATAAGCTTCAATTATTCTGTTCCCCATGTTCGGGAGTTCAGGCTCCAAAGTTTTGTGGATGGGGTTTTGCATAATTACCATTTCCTTGGGCCAAGGCAATAATGCAGTGGTGATTTTAAAGTTTAATTGCAGTTTTAAATCTTTTTCTCTCAATAGAAGTAATTTCTGAAAAGATAAGCAAAAAATGCGTCTTTGAAAAATTTTTCCACAAAAATGGACACTATTTTGGTAAAAAGTCGATTTTATTTTTAGTAACATCGCTATAAATTTTATTTAGACCTTAAGGAACAATATAAAATTGTTTCCAAAAGATAGGGGATCCATGTGGGGGCTCGTTGAAATGTATTGCAAAAAATAGACTTTTGACCAATTTTCGACAATATCCCATGTCGACAAGTTGGGGACTGACAGTGGATCGAAAATGGACCAACGACCAAACGCCACTTATGTGTTGACGCTGACCTTCTCTCAATCGTTTTCCAATTATTAGTCGAGGTCCTGTCTATTCCAGACCAAAATCCTTGACAATTTGCTATTCTGGTTGGCATTTCGTTTCCTGGGTTAACCCGGGATAGGGTACAAGAAAGGTTGAGAGAGACGGTAGACCAGGATGTGAGTTGAAGCTACTATCCCGGTATTTGACTGGTGTATCTGAGCAAAAGTCCTGAACAAACCTCAGTCAAGATAGTCGGCTATTAGTAATGAACCTGGGATCTTCTGAATCCCAAGCTTAACGGTCTACCAAACGAGCCACACATATAATAACTTGTAGATTGGTTCATGTGGTGTAGGAAAAATATCGCTTTGTGAACAAATAAAGTAGAATTTCATGTCTCATATCAACGATTGTTCTGTCATTATAACACATTTTCCAGCCTACATATAATAAATTATTCAAATATCTATTACAATATTGGATTATTATTCACCACTACCTTTACATTTGTTTCCCAACATGCAATGAACCGTGGCGACATATCAAACTTCAATCATACAAAGATAATTGTTAATACGTGCTCATTAGGAAGGAAAATATAACGGCCTCCAGTAGATAGATGATCAGATACGATATTGAAATTATTAACTTCGATATGGATTTCTACGTCGAGAGAGTTTGTCCTTGAAATCGATTTGATAATTACATTATTTTTACGTACTTAGTATATTTCAGGAACCTTGTTGTGAGTAGATTATTTAATTCTGGTTATCGTTCGTTCAACTGAATAGGGATAATGGTAAATATAGTATAGGGCTAGTGCAGGCTTAAGTAGAATTGTAAATGTTTTGATGGAACTGCAAAGTTTGTGTATAGTTTTATAACAGAGCTGACATAGGGTCACTTTCAGTTACGTGGTGATCCTACATGACCCAAACATAGGTAATCCGGTGACCAGGTCCGAAACTTGACCAGAATGATCAGGTGTTCCGAATGACCCGATCAGAAAATTATATTGAACTGGGCATTTCGACGTCTTATTTTTTGCGTTCGAGGCGTAATACCTTCGATCGCGGTAAGCCCTGAAAGAAACACTGTTCAAACGTAAGGAAATAATAATAAATTCTGCTTTGCCTTCCGGATCACCGGGCTAGACCCGGTCTCAAACACAGACCATGTGATCCTGTCCAAAACCTGACCCGGTGACCCGTTTCAGCTCCGTTTTATAACACAAGATCTGCATCAAAGTCATTGCTAATAATATACACATTATTCGTAAATAAATATTACATCCTGTTCTAAAGTCAACATATAATTTTCAAGTCAATATTCGTCAATAAATGAGAAATACAAGTTAATATATATTAGAATGTTCTGGTACTCTGTACCAGCTAGAATCAAATAAAAAGTAGCAGATTTTCAAAGTATTAAAAATAATTTAAAATTTCTTCTTTTTTATCTTGGTAATGTTACAACACTGTAACCAGTTTGGCCCCATGAACAATATGGATCATTCGGCAATGTAATATCCTTGTACAGTACAGTTTAGAACATAGCGTACAAACATTTTTGCCTACAATAAACGGCTAATGGACATTTCCGTTTTCACCGTCCTTATATATCTTACAATTTGTTTCTGTACATCAGATTAAATAATATATAATGTTTTTGAAATTTCAGTTCTATTTCCGTAGCTATAGCTATATGCTTCTCCCTATGTTACGTTCCTTATTCAGAAGTTAGGAAACGAAGAAACAAGAAAGAGAAAGAACATTCACATCATCACTTAACGAAATAATTAATGTGCAGAACACAATTCAATAAGTTAAAACACCAAAACATGTTTTTTATAACAAATATTGTTCGAAACAATGACAAGAGTCAGTCTTAACTTACAGGGCGCTTCTTTTTGCTGGTTTGTTACAACTTTGATGTCTTGACAATTTGGCGCAATTCGTTAGAATACCCAACTTTTAACTTTTTATACTTTCATCTAAGGCTGTTCGAATCCTATCAAAGGTCATGTTTTATTTTACTTCACCAAACGTAAGAGTAACTTCAATGTAATAATTTCAATTTGCATTTTTGTTTCTTACGTGCTTTTATTATTGTTTTTCACAATTACATATTAAAACTAGTCAATATATTCACGGGCTACAAGTAGTACGTTAAATTGTTAAGAGATGGTAGAAACGAGCACTATTAAGTAAATTAATATGCTTTTAAGTTATTGAAAAATGCTTCACTAGCATTCAATAAAAAAAAGTATAGGATTGTCGGATGTAAAAGCCCACATTTTTTACAGAAAAAATAGGTAATTATTTTTAAATACAAGAGTTCTAAAGAGCATTGATTTAATCATGAAAATAGAGCTGCTATAAATTAATGTTGAAGCTATCAAAATATATCAATATCTTAAAGAAGTATTAAAAGCAAAAATCAACTTTAAATGAATAAAACGAACTAAATGACGTGTTAAGACATACAGAAACGCTATTCACCACTTATACTATTTCTTTCGATCCATTTTTGCTATCTCTTGTTAATAATACTAACAAATCAAATACCATATGTATGTCAATGACAAGCAGTCGGCAGATTAAGCGCAAGACTGAGACTGTTTCGAAGCAAGGCTTCACATACATATACCGTGTCATAACGGTTACAGCACAAAACGATTTTCAATAGGCTCAGAAAATGTTGCTCAGTTATGTAATGTTATCCAGTCAGCTATGTTATCCAGAGACTTCTAATTCCCCAACAACACTACAATTACATTCGACGAAGCATTTTACAGCTATCTTTTTTTATCTGACATTTACATGCACGAAATATCACTTCTCCAAAAATTATATATCTTCAAAAGGAAAATATACTTTTCACATTCGACACAATAATCTTGAAGTTCTTTGTTTTTCATACAAGTCTCATCTCCCATATATTTCAATTCTTATCTTCGTCGCCCTATCCATCAAATGTTCAAGTAACAACGAGAATAATATCGATTATAAATTAGTTTTATTCAACGTAATAAACTCAGCAACGACTGGGGGAAAACTTGCACGATTATCTACAAAAAAAATTGCTCGTAAATATATCCCATTTTTCCATAATTTAAAGGCAGAATTATGGTGGAAGCAGTATACCAAATGAATACTATAAATCATGTATTAGTGCAATCTCTCGTACGTAAGTCTTTAGTCATACAAAAGTGACCTCTTTCAAGGTATGTAATAACTCTTCCTCTTTAAATTCGACACCATTTTGCCAGACCCCCAAATGCATTATTCATTTAAAAATATCAGTTGTTCTTTTTCTCAGAGCTCAACGTAAAACTCTCGTTGTAAACTTTCAAGTCTGGAGTATTGCTTTCTATTTACATTCTTTTCTTTAGTTCACAATGGTTCGTGGTGTCCTCAAATCTTGCAACGTTAATTTAACTCATTTCCCGAGGTCATACAATGACGAAATTTTGCACAGCGACGTAAGTCAGGTGACAATACAATATTCCATTGTCATTGTTACTTTCATATATTTCTATATATTTTAAAGCATATTTTAATATATCATATTATATTAGAGTAGTTTGAGTCACATTACGAAAACAGGTAGAATTATAGAAGTTTTAAATAAATAAAGGTAAACTTTCAGCCCTTTCTGCACATGTACAAATACGAAAAGTGTAGAGCGATTTTATTTATAACGGGACAGTGATATTCATTTAAAAGACAATCATCATCTTAGAGATGCATGAACATTATAGCGAGCTAAGAGAATAGGTGTTGCTCATGTGAGAAGTAAAAAATTTCTGTCTTCACAAGAATATTGAGCAATGAGAAATACCATACTAATATCCAAGGATAATGATATCTGCATTAATCATAGTTAAGAAATGTAGTATAATGCTACGAGAAATAAAGCAGAAACACCATCATCACCTGTACTTTTTGTGATGGGTGCTTCTTCCGCTTCCAAATACCAGAGCAGAGAAGCAATTCCAAGTATGACAACATCTCTTTTGGTCCCCACGAGAAAGAAAAGAGATTGCGAAGATCAAATACCCATCCTAATTTCGAAATAAGTATTTGTTGTGTTTGAAGACTCTCGTCTATTCCTTCCCAAATTCCTTTCTGATTAACAAATATCAATCCAGTCTGTGTGAGAGCCCAAGGACTTTCAGACTTCCAGAAGACCAAGAATTAAGAAACATTCTCTATATCCCATCCTTGAGCACAACCCCTCTTGAAATAGATACACCATTCTGAACATTATAGAAACATCCTGAACATTAATTCTGAACCAAAGTTACAAGTGCGATGAAGTCAATTAGTATTCGATAACGTTTGTCAAAAGTGAAAGAAATCAGTTTCAGTAACTGTTTAACTTTGTGACCTAAACTTCGAACTTGAACTCTTAGTTCTGTTGAATGATAGTTATTACAAATACAAACTTTAGTATATTCATTGGTCATCGCAGAATGAAAAGAAGAAAATACATTTCCGCGTAGAGTGACAATATTCGTCGTAGTACCGAGACAATTAATGGAAGAGTAAGTAAGACTCTTAAGTAAGTTATTATCTCGGTGTTCGTCCAGTGAAAAGAAGACAGTGGTTATAAACAGAGACTTATTACAGGTGAAATAACAGGTATGTGCAAAGGGGCTTATTCAGTTTATGACTCAGACCACTCAAGTTCATTTAAGCAGGCAAGATCGTTTCGTAGTACATTTCATGTTAGTTTAGATTCGATAATATCAATTATTATTCAGTAATATAAAATTATACACAACAAATAGTAAAACACAGTTTGGCTTCATATTCTTTATCCAGAGCTGAACAGTCCCACATAGTTAGTAAAGAAAAGTGTAATTTAGTATCTGACTTATTCCTCATAGGCAACAGGTTTGTGTTTCTCTGTGTGAAACAAGTGTACAAATATTTGTCATGTTCGAAAAGGTGACAGATGTCGAACCCAGTCGAACTACGCCCATAAACACAATAACCGTCGTTTACTACGTAAGTAACCTCCGATTGACCAAGTAGAAGCGACAGTTAGATAATATATGTATATATATAATATGGACTTTATTTAAAAATACTAGCCTACATCGTTATTTGGTTTGACTGGTTAAAGAACACTTTACAATTTGGGTCACAAAACATTAGCTTGAGAAAAAGTAACCGAACACCGAAATATCTCAAAAAAAAATAAAAAGTTAAAGATATACTTTTCTTAAATAATTCGTACTAAAAAGTAAAAATAGTTTTGTTTATACATGACTAAAAAGAAAATCATAGGGCGAGTCAATTCAAGAATTTATAAACTGACTGTATATGAGAGTGCGCCGCATGCTTTTCCTTTTAGTCACGCATAAACACAATTATTTTTACTTTTTAGTACGAATTGTTTAAGTAAAGTGTGTCTTTAAAAAATATTATTTATAATCTGTAATATATCGACATATAAGCTAGAAGAACTATGCACAATCTTTCCGTGTATATGAAGAGTTCAGGAAAAGCAACTAACCTTCAAACTCAATAATGATGACCTTGCATGGAAAATTTCCAACCTGCCCCGGCAGCAGGTGTTTCACTGTAGAGTAAGCGGGAGTGAAATGCCTACTTTTTAAAATCCTTTGCTTATTTATTACTGTGAACGGAAATCTTCAGGAAAAAAGCATACGAAAAGGAAGGTACATCTTTCAGTATTTCTGCCTGAACGCTAGATTATGAAGTATTATATATTGTAGGAGATACACTGTTGTCTGTAGAGTAAGAGCGATATGAGCATAGTACACCATCATCCGGGTAAAGCGCCCATCGTCGTGGGGTGATATACCCATGCACAACAACACTACACTAAACAAGGTGGAAGGCCATAACAAAGAAAATTACTTTACGAAAGAATTTACTAATATTACAGAAAATTATATTACGGTACAAGTTACAAAAACCTAGCCTATGAAGCATGAAGTTGCGGCTACTTCCTGAGCATTGACAGGCTTGGAGAATACGAAATAGAAAAGGACATATTAATTGAAAATACGAGATGCAAATATTGTTTAGCTTCATTCTAATGGTGAAATATAAGTTTGGTTTGCACAACGCAATACTAATAGCATTAAACAATCTTATGTGAATATTAAACTAACTGAAAATTAAAAAAATAATATGAAAAACTGAAATATATGACACTCATTGAAGGAAATGATCTGAATTTACATGTTCCTACTCTTCTGAGACAGGAAGTGTCATTTAAGACAAATTTGGAAATGGTGTACATACTTCATGGAGACACATTTGACAATGAATACACTTGATCCACGCACATATAGACATAGGTTCAGTACGTTTATAATGGTGGCCACCACAGATTCCGCAATAGTTATCTTCATCTGTATCAGATGAGTCTGTACGGTTGCACTGATTTTCGCCTGAAGCTCTTATACTTTTTACGGATAACTTAGTAGTATGCCTAGGTTACTTGGACTTTTTACCTATTTAGATCGCATACGTTCTTCTTCTTCTTGGAAGGAACAGGAGTTGCTGTAGACACTCCTGATCTCTTTAAAATAATTCAAATATATTAGACAACTACTAACTCTCCTACTAAATGTAGAGTTATCAGACCTCCCCACCTGGAAACTCGTAAATCCCCTTAATAACAGTGGAAGCAGAATCTTACGGTAAACCTGCTGTGTTGACACTCGTACTTAAAACAATTTTCGAAGATCCATGATGATATAGCCTGACACCGAATATTCTCAATACTTGTGACTGTATTGTATCCCGGTTTCAATTATACAGAGTCTTAAAAACTGCGTGCGAGATTTTTCAAAGGATTGTTACTCGGAAACTAAGGGTCCGAGGAAAGAATGTTAAAGAATATTTTAGTAACATTTTTGCGTGTGTAGAATAACCTCCTAAAGTTTATCAATGTATTTTGGAATCACCCTGTATTATGGAAATACATACCAGAAAATGAAGAAAAAGATCCACTGCTCCCCCTTACTTCCCTCAAGCGCAGCCAGCACCGTAACCGCATCAAAACTATTATCTGCGCGTATTCTATGAACAAAATTAATCGTCACTCATTTTCTTTGCTTTTCATCTCTATCCCTATCTGTAAGCAAGCTTAACGCTGAAATAACAAAAATATATTATTGAGAATGAAATGAGATCCATAAACCACAGACTAGTTAGTTAGTTAGTTATATGCACCACTGTAATCATTTTACCTCCTTAAATTTGAAACGTTCAAAAAAGCTTTGCAAGTTAAAATTATGGACTTAGTATATTTAAATCAGCCTCAATATCTTAACTTTCTTCACACAATCTCTTTTGGTGCCTTCGTTCTCTATATAATTGTGCCTTCACTCAATCGTATCACTGTTGCACCTCATACTCCCTTCCATTTTCTTTAGGGGGTGGGCATTTTCACCCGCTGGGCTTTATACCCCCAAATACTCTAATTGAGACCTTTTTATGGCCTCTGTAAAAGCTATGTTTATGGTCAATATTCTCCTACTTACCCTCATTGGCTGGCTGGAGTATGACCTAAGTCGGTATCTCTGATGGTTTGCTCGGTAGACTTAAAAGCAGCTTACCACAAGCTTTATTCTTGATATGTTTTGTGTTCACTGAATAGTTTAATGATTTGATCTGCAAAAAGAAATACTTTATGCTTTCAAATCTATATCATTTGTGTCTACCACCCTGGAAAATCTAGAATACTCAAGGAATGTTATAAATCTGATAAACTCAGGGAATACAGAGTACGTGAAACATGCACAAACTTTTAACTATGAAGTCATCTAGAAACAATACTCAACTCTATAAATATAAAATTTTACACCATACATATTTATGAACAGAATTCTTGCTTGATTGATTGATCTTTAATGTTTTACATGCACTTCTTATTTTTTGAGCACGCAGAATATTTTAATTAATTGTTTCAAGTTATAACTTTAATTTTATTGACTTGTTTTCTAGATAATGGAATGTATTGGAATTATAAAATGGTTTCTCATAATCAGATTGATTTTCACAGAAACGAAAGGTGTGAATGTCGAAGGCCTGACTAAGCAGCCTCCTGGAATTACTATGCAATACGTGTTGGAAGACACATTGTTTCTACTGTCCAACGATAGATTATGTGCAATAATTATTGAAGAAGTGGTCCTAGTCAAAATAAGCAACTACTATTTAAACGATGAAGAATATTTCCCTTTAATATATGAAAACAATATTCGGATGGTCAAACCAGGATACGCAAAGAAAACACTTGTCTCTGCAATGAATCTTAATTGTGGAATAGTTGTTGTTTCCTCAAAATTTATTTGTGAAACACTTACATTTATCTATCAAGCATACGAAATGTCAATTCAGAGAAAAATAAGGAAATATATTGTAATTCAGCCAAGGAGAACTAAATATCAGAAACACCTTTTAGATTGTCCAGTAATATCATATTTTCCAAATATCTTGTTTTTAGGTCCTGCTGTGGATACCAACATATCCCGTAAAACCACGTCGTTTGAAGAATATTGTCTGTCTTCAATTATTTTTGGTAATAATTTAGTTCCTGCAGAAATTGAGACTGTTGCTGTTTGGCGAAAGAACAAATTTACAAGTGGTATTGATAAACTACAAAAGAATCGTTTATTAAACTTAGGAGGTGCAATTATGAATTTACTGGTTTTCCCATATTCGCCATACGCAATTGTGAACGGCCATTCTTATGATGGGATAGATTATAGAATAATGACGGAGTATTCTAACAAACTAAATTTTTCATGGTCATTGACACCTAAATCTTCTTTGGAATAGTCTATGATAATAAGTCAGTTGAAACATATTTCGGTCTTATGAAAAGTGGTAAATACCAAGCAGCGATACCAGGACTTTTTACTTTCTTGCCCTATGCAAAGTATTATGATTTATCTATCCCATATACGTATTCAGAGATAAAATTTGTTACGCCTCACCCAAATAAAATTGAAAATGTGTGGTCTATATTTGCTCCCTTGAAACATGGAGTGTGGATAGCTCTTATTACAGTAGTTGCACTTAGCAGTGTTATACTATGTACCTGGTCCAAAGTAGAACACAGACTTTTTACTTATCATAGAAATATTCCATATGTGCATTACAATTATTCCCTTCTTTATTCTGTAAGCATTTTCGTTGGGAGTGGAGTGCATGATTTGACACAGTCTGCAATAAGACATTTAATCATATCGTTATTCATGACTTCAACTTTACTTATTACAGCTTATAATTGTAACCTTGTATCTTTTTTAACGTTCCCCCATTTTGAGCAGTCAATAGATACTTTAGAACAATTTGTGGATTCTGGATTACATTGGGGAGCTCATACTCATTGGGATCTATTCGAAGAAGCCGCAAATCCATTAATACGAATTATTAGTAAAAGAAATTACTTCATAGAAGATACTGACGAATTGGACATGTTAGCAAGAGAAGGAAAAATTGCACTTGCTGTAGAGTTACTTCCATCTGGGTACAAGGCAAATTTGGATTCTATAACAATGGAAACTAGACGTAAGCTTCGACTAATGAAGGAATACATGTTGACCGCTTTTTCTTTGTTCATTTTCCCCAAAAATTCACCTCTTGTGGAAACATTTGATACTTTTCTTAGACATCTTCGAGATTCGGGACTAATTAGTCAGTGGGAACGGGACATTGTTCGTGAATTGATGAAGGAAGAGGAATTGTCAGTTATCCATGATACATCAATTGCTCCGCTAAGGATGAATGATATTGGAGGCTCATTTCTATTACTTTTAGTTGGCTTGTTGGCTTCCACATTCGTGTTTACCGCTGAACGTATAACATATTAAATTACGTGTTGCCATTTGTAATTATATTAGAAATGATGCTTTAACGGCGAATGAATTGATCGTAATATTTGTCTACTTCTAAACTTTCCTCTCCGTTTTCCGAAAGTAAGCGTGAAAGCTTATTCTTGATCTGTTGATTGATAGTAGACGAAAGATATTGGACTTGTGCAGTAAGCTACTCGATCACTTCAGTGACGTTATGATATTTTAATCGAAATAAATCCATTTGACTCAACGATTTCCAGAAACCAAGGAAATTATAGTTCAAAATCAAAATACATCGTATTGATCTATTGCAAGATGTCGTATTGAGCTTTGTGGTGAACTAACGCCGTGTGTGTGGGTTTTCTCCGGGTTCTCTCGTTTCCTCTCACTTTAGTCATTCCGTCAATCATCCGATCGTCATCCACCGGCCTAAGCAAAAATTGCCTAAATGCCTTAAAAATTGAATTGAAAACTCAAGTATGGATCATCACATTTTGTTAATATAATAAGTTAGTGACTTTTCCATTTCCCTTCAGACACCTCTACTTTAAATTTGTGACGAGATATTTCTCTTTTCTGTATGTACGTGAACACATTAAAAAGCTTCGATTAGAGCTGTGGAAACCATTGCAGATAATATTCAAACTCACTTCAAACGAAGAAGGAAAAGAGCAATGTAAGTTAAAACCAAATTATTCTTCCTATATAACTTCAACTTCAGGTATTGTTATAACAGCCCTTAGTATCTAATATTACTTGTGCATATTTATTGTTGAATAATTGTATATCTTCTTGTGAAATAAATATTTCTTGTAAGGTCAACATTTGACTTCTTAGTTTTTTTAACACTGCCATGGAACACGAAATTGTGCTATAGCCTATACGTGGAATACCGACGTTGCAAAATTACCTAACCTCAAAGGTTTTAAACCTGCCAAACGCGGTATGCTCTTGGAGCACTCTCACTATCAAAAAAGAGAAAGTGCAGGAAATTGAAAACAACTGGATCTCTCTACAACGTCCAATAACTGTTCAATTGGGTTCATGTCAAGTGAACGTGATGACTTTACCACTCATCTGAAGGTCCGCAGTGCTTCTCAAACCATTCCCGGACAACTTGTGCCCCATAACACGGTAAGGAACTTATTGGAATATCCTATTATTGTAACGGCATTTAATTCATATAAGTCCTGCAAATAGTAATCAAACTGTTCAACTAAGATATCACAGATAAATTACTTGTTTAGTACAATTAGCGAAAAACAACCGATACACATAAACACACCCTAGACAAGTATTGAACCACCATCATAATGCATGGCAACTTGCTCACAACTAAAGTTCATGACCTCAAAATGTCTTCACCATTTCTAAATCCTACAATTAGCCTGAAACAAGTACTAGCGTGATTCAGAATTTAGAATCCAAAATCCGCTGATTCTAAATCTGTATTCCGGATTTTGGAAAATCCGGATTTTTGGCCATGCCTAATGGAGAACAGTTATTCTGCGGCTAATACTTTACAGTTGTGAAAGTTGAACATAAATTACGTATGTTTGAAAATAAGGTTTTGAGAAAGATATACGGGACGAGCTGGCCAGAGAATGGAGGAGACTACATAATGAAGAACTCTACAGACTTTATGATACACGTTTTATATATGTTACATATACATAGACTGTTACAGTAAATTATGATCTGCTCATCATAACTTAATTTTCCGTTTACACTTTTCTTTAAAAAATGCCAAACGGAAAACTAACCGAGAAAGGAAAGTATCGCAGTACGATGCTATAAGTTAATTTAGGCTTTCCTTAAGTTAATTCAAAGGTAGATTTTGCTACACTGTTCAAATACTTAGTTACGTTTATGATTTGTTTCTTAGCGGCTGTTTCGAAAGTTCTATAGATTGTAAATTGGTATCTAATCAATAACTGCTTGACAACTTGACTTTCTATGCGAGCGTCCGAGTGTGCGGATGCGTGGAAATGCATACATACTGCTAATACGATGGATGGAAGATTTATTCGAACAATCGTTCACTCTTCAATGTCGTTAGCGTTTTCGAAACTGAAAGAGAAGAAAAGTTTTACTGTCATGTGAAGTTGTGTGCTACTTAATTTTCGTTTCAATAAATGGAAACTTGACTTCGAGATATTCAAAGCGTCTATCAATCCAACGTTTCAATTTTCAGGTCAAGGGTATTCATGTCGTCACGATTTATATAACTACTTTTATATTTGTTATATTGTTTGCTATGAATTCGAATTTAACATAGCTAAATTATAGCATTTATAATCTACGAGGATCTTTATTTTATCTTTTGTATATATTAGAATGAAGTTCATTTTATTCAATAAATGGTATCACTCAAGGTCGTAGCAACAGACAGTAGACTCACAAGAATACAACAGGTGTTGAATGGTAAGAAACACCCAAGGTTAATACATAAGTAATAGTAGAAACGCTTAAGGTAAAACGCATCCAAGATAACAACCGACTCTGCAGGTAATAGTTTGAAGAACGCGCATGATTCACCAGTAATTAGAGCAAGACAAGTGTTTCAGCACAGGTGGTGAACACAAATTGTTCACGCGTTCGTTCATCAACCATGTATGACCACATCAATTGATATAATATCGTGTGTTGGATTTGAAATGGTTACCAAACCAATATTGGGGAACTGAAAATCCACCTCAATCCAGGGCAGAGACTGAGTACAAATAGTCACCACACAATACCATCAGCACTCTTTTCGACGCTGCTTTTGATACTCTTGTTTCGGCTCAGACACTTCATTATGACTTACCATCCTCGAAATTTTATTTGAGACATGATCTTAGTGTTTCAGTGACAGTTTATTTTATCAAAGGATCAAGTTGATTTCGGACATTTTAATCGCTGATTGCAGAAATATTCTGATTCTACCTCTTTGCAATGTGAATTAGGGTGTTTTTGCAATCAGCGATTCATTTACCATAACCGTACCATCAGTTGACGAAACAATCCTTAAATGCAACGATTAATATCAGGTTTGTTGGGTGCAAGTTAGAAGTATTTTTCTTACCTTTAAATTCAAGTAGAAAGTTGTTATGTATTAGAGTTACGAATGTCTCGAATTTCATGTGTAATAGTTTTGTTATTTTATAATTAGGAATTGATCAGTAATCATGTCATTAAGGTCTCAATGGTTACGATCTCGGATGATATCGCTAAACATATTCGAAGTAATTTCACTTCATTCCCATCACCTTTGTACTATCAGAATAATTATCATTAGAAGTAGAATCTTAAAGATCATGTTATCCGATATCCTACTAATTACGAAAATCACTTCTAATATCC
>JAGDQP010049170.1:0-14564 GCA_022664845.1 Lepisma saccharinum | reverse complement strand
GTGAGACAAAAGCTTCTTGAACCATGCCTGTCGAGATTTTAAAAAAATATATATTTGTCAAATAAAGCAGCAGCGCGGCGGAAGGGTGAGCCGGACAGTAAGAGTACCACACTTGGGAAAGATGGATAATTCCTCTGCATAGACTAACATTAGTTTATGTTATTTCCTAAGTTTATTTTCTAGTAACAGCAGAAACTTTATTCTTATTAGTTAGAACATAATATGCTTTAGTGATTTTTTTTAACGTTATACAAACATTGTTAAATTCTGTAATATCTGGGCCTGGGGAAGCCTTTATAATGACTATATGTATACTATTATACGTGTTTTTTTATGAATATACAATATTTGGCAAAATATAAATTGAATTTGGCAAACTTACAGAGAAATCGGTGTCCTTGTCCCTAGTGTGAATGCAGCCTTGTATTAATACGAATGTTAACATACAGATTTCATTTAATTTCAGCTCCGCTACTTCAATAGCTTAAATGCATAATAAAAACCCCTATGTATGAAAAGCGACTCCCGCAACGTTTTTTTTTAAATTTGAATTTTTTATGGCATTCGAAGCGTCACAGGCTCAAGACGGGATAGGGTAGGGGAGAAGATATTGAAAGGTAGTCGGCCAGGGCCTAGTTTGTACGTACCAACCCGGCATCTGCTGGTGTGACTGAGGAAAACCCTGGAAAACCTAAGTCAGGATGGGTGGCCTCTGGGATCGTTCCCAGGGCCAGTGTTTGTAGGACCCACCATTTGTAGGACGGTGTGGGGTGGGTCCGGAGGATTTTCCCTGGTTCATGAGATATAATCTTCGGTTGTTGATTCTGAATATCATCCCAACCCGGGGTAAAATTTATTTCTACCCAAACAGGTAGTTGAAACGTAGTACTTAGCCATTAGTTTTAGGACCCTTTCGTAATTTAAAACAAATCGAACACTGCCCAGGACCTTCCGATTGCTAAGTGAATTGAGCTACGGCCGCTTGGTGTAGGGTATTGTTTTGGATATTATGTTGCAACACTGTCGTCTCTCACACAGCCAACGACATGAGTCACTGTTGACTACGTCAACGCCACCACGTACACAGCGGCACTCGCGTCTGTAACGGGTTACAACTTCAATCAGCACCACCAAAATCTTTACGAGCGCGTGTAACTAGTGTGAATGTTTTAGCATAATACTACTTTTGCGTTAAAGTTATACCCTCTCGAAACCAGGGACTCTTTTGTGTTCATCCTACCTTCATATTCCAGGAATTTAATACAAACTGCCACCAAAGAGAACATATAGATTTTTTTTTACAAATTTGTGAAAATTTGGTATAATGGAAGTTCATATTCATTTGACATTTCCATATCTCTTTCAAAATTTGTATACAGTTCAAAGAACTCTACTACGAAATCCGGGTGTATATTTTTCTTGCATAATTAAAGTCTCCTTTAGTAGATTTAAAAAAAGTTTCAAAAACATATTCTTCATGACTTGTAACGCTGCGTGACTCAGTATTTGTCCTTTTGCCTCTAACATGAAACAGCATGAGTCTCATGCTTTAACTTCTATAAACGTGAAATTTCTCACGTCGACAAGGACAGATGAACCTAACATCTACCAGTTCCACAGAGTGTAATGGATTTGCATAATCTATTGAAGAAAAGAACAGTCACAAGATGATTTTTTATGTAAACTTTCTATCAGTTAGCTCATCAGCTATATATATATAATTTCCTCCTCACGACTGATGTGAAGTCACAATCGCCACATTTGAAATTTTATTAAAACTATGCTTGATCGTTTCTGCTGCATTGTGCAGCAAGAATTTTCGTTTGCTCAATCACAGAACAAAATAATTAAAAAATAATACGGCAAATCTGTCTTGACGTCAAGTGAAAATCGCCACATCTCTAAATATTTCTCTATGGAACAAAAGACAGACGCAAACGATTGTGCTTCGTTTGTGCTGGATTGTGCAGTCCCAATTATTGTTCGTACGGTACCCTAACATTCTCTAACATATAGCAAATTCTAAAATGTGATGATGTCACTCCAAAATAGGAACATTTTAAAATATTTTGAGTTTTACATATGAGTTTCTCCGTTGGAGACAAATATTTCGTAACTGTGATGATTAAAATCCTTTATTTTTTCATACTTGAAAGTTATTTTTATGTAAACTTTCTATTGCAGAACTTCTTTGGTGCTTTTAAACAAATATGCTATTTTTCCTACTTATGGGCAATTATTCAAAGTTGTTTCATTAAATATTCAGTAACTATTTAAATACATGTTCTGCATAGAAGATAATTATATACTTTTAGAACATAAAGATCTGATTTATTCTCTTACACATATAATTAGATATCCCTGGGTGTTACAATATTTATTACATCTATACCATCATTAACACCTATACACGTAAACGGCTACAATTGTATAACTTATAGCGCCCAAGATTCAAACCAACACGGTGGTGTATGCATCTTTACACAATCCAGTTTAATCGCCAAAGAAATGTCCACCAATAACTTTACCGTTAAATTTTACATTGAGCTAGCGGCCGTACACTTAATCAAATTGGATATTTACATTGTTTGTTTTTATAGGCCTCCATCGGGCAATATGACAATCTTTTTAAATAAACTTGAAGCCTCCTTAGACTCCATCGGTAGATCTCAAAAGACAATTCTCCTTTTCGGTGACATAAATATTGAATGGTTGACCCCCTCAGAGGGTAAACACAATGTAGAGACATTACTTAACAACTTTGGACTAACTGCTATAATAAATACTCCAACGCGTAATAAATCCTGCCTGGGTCAGATTGTCATCGCTAAATCACTTGAATATTTATCTGTGCAAGTATTCAACCCAGGATTCTCAGACCATGATGCTCTATTACTTAAACTAACCCTTCAGACAAACAAATGGCTTTTAGAAATCAGATCCTACACAAAAAATATAAGAAACTTTTGCGAAAGAAACGTTAAATACTTTTGTCACTTATTAAGCAAGGAGACATGGGAAGAATTGGACCCGAAGAATAATCCGGAGGTAAATTTCGATATTTTCATATCAGTATTTACATATTTTTTCCAAGTTGCTTTCCCTCTTATTACAAAGAAAATCAGGTGTACTAATAATTCTAAATGGATCACTAAAGGCATTCAAATTTCTAAGCAAACGCTACTAGATTACTGCAGAATACTTAAAACGAACACGTCTATAAAATATCGTAAACATGTAAAAGCTTATAGAAATACGTACAGAAAAGTGATAAAAGAAGCCAAATTAAAGCACAATTCAAACTTAATATTACATTCAAAAAATAAAACGAGTACAATGTGGATAATTATCAATTCTAATGTAAAGAAAAGCACAACTTTTGAAATCGAGCACCTAAATATAGAAGGAACTCGTATAGAAGACCCTAAAATCATAGCTGAGAAATACAATGATTTTTTTGTACATAGTCCCTCTATTAATGACGCTCAAACACATTACTCCTTCTCAAACACAACGCAGTATAACTCTACTCTTTTCCTTGAGCCTACTACGCCAGCAGAAGTAGAATGTGTTATCAACAGCCTCGCTAACTCCAGTGCAGCAGGTGTTGACGACATCCCAACTACTATCATAAAACAGTGTTCTCATTTACTTAGATATCCTCTTGTATGTGGTGTGGTCCATTTTCTTCTGGTCTTGTGTGCAAGATAGGAAAATACTACAATAAAATATCTTATGTATTGCTGTTTTTTTTAAATATCACGTTGGATTGCCTCTTGTTGAATTGAATTGAGGTATAACTTTAAGCAACTTTCAATGGGAACGGCATATGGTAAAGGAAAGAATGGGAAAGGTAGCGGTCAGGATCTTACTTACGTGCCATTCCGGTATTCGCTTAGTAAAGAGGGAAACCCTGGAAAATCTGTCAGGATGGTCGCCCGTGAGGTTCGAACTTGAACTTTGATTATTACTTTTAGGCATCTAAGGCTCAGTCTGGGTCAGGGGAGGGAAAAGGGTGCGGGTAGGTGTCTGTCAGGGTCTAAGTTGAAGGTACCATCCAGGTATTCCTTTGATGTGACTGAGGAAAAACTGTGGAAAACCTCACACAGGATGGTCAGGAAGGGAAGGAGTCGACCAGAGCCTAAGTTGAAGATATCACCCGGTATTTGCCTGATGTGACTGAAGAAAATCCCTGGAAAAACGTATCAGGATGGTCGGTCGCTAGTATCGAACATAGGACCTCCAGAATGAGAATCTAAAGGCCGCTTTAGACGGTACAATTTCTCGTACGATCTCTCGTATGAAAGAATGTATACAATCCATAGTACGAGATTTTTCGTACGATAAATCATACAATATTGTATAGTGTTTTACACGGTACAATTTTGGATACGAGGGGATAATGATGAAACTGCTGGAGTTTATAGTTGTGACACCCCAGGCTTTTAGGGTCATTATGCCACAGATATTTGTGAAAGTATAGCCCATTTAAAAAGTAGAGAAGAATAAAAATATTGATAACAATGAATCTTGACGCAACAGAAATTCAGTTTGTTTTAATGCCACGTTCTTCTACCAAGAGAATCTAACTTCTACTAGGTTTCAGTGGTAACGAAAGTGCCGTAGCTTTACTTCTGTACTTCAATAAAGATATTTCAATGCGGACACACAAAAAACGTTGAAAATTTTGCCGTCTTCGGTGATAAGTTTGGAGTCATATGTGTTGTTTTTACAATATTCCTGAGTTAACAAGATATGTGACATTACACAGCACTTCAAAAGTATATAAATCGCGATATATTAACTCCTATTTATACATATGGGGTCAATAAGTAACACTGCTATTTAACTACTTCTATCACAGAGCACTGGAAACGCCTCAAAATGCTACGTTTTACGTTCCTATAAGCATGAAACACTTGCAAAATACAAAAATGAGGAGTAATGTAGATTTTATATGATTTATAGCCTCATTTTACACAAGGTATATAGGTGTAAATAGGGTGGGTCAGCTGTCTTAACCCTTGAATAAAAATTAGTTCGTTCGATTAATTACTTAGCACATGCGTTGACTTGCACAGCTCTGGGTTGACGTCGACACTCTACTTACATTATGTCTACTTCTGTAATTACTGTTCAATGTATTTCATTATTTCGGATGCACAGAGCGTATATGTTTATCAAAATAATTGGGGAGGAATATCATTGCAAAGATACCGGTATCCTCTACATTACTTCCCTTCATACTTATCATGATTGCAACGAAGTCGGTACTCTACGCACAAGAAAAACAATGAAAATCACCTTAACTGCATTGCACAATATATAGGAAAAGCAGTAGCTATTAGATCACATCAGAACTTTGTCTTTATATTTTTAAACATATTTCTCACGTATTTAGTTCCTTTTATGGTTATAAGAACGCAAAACGAAGCATTTTGAGGTATTGCCAGTCCTCTATAGCAGAAGTAGCTGTACTGCAGTATCACCGACATCTTTACACTTCCCTTAAAAACATTGTTTTATATCTTTATACATGTAATAGTTTATTATGCCATTATGTATGTTAATTTCTGCACCAAGTAATAACATTAATATGTTCTCTTTGTGTCGTAATCCATAACCAAACAGCCGAGTCGGAAAGGACGCTATATTGCCAGTAGGGGCGCTGTCATAGATTGTACGAAAAATCTGCTGAAAAATAGGACCGTTTCTATTTAGAGAACACATCGGAGATAGCATGAAAAATGGTACGATCTGCGCTTTACACGATCAAAGAATGTAACCGATGGGATTGCACACGAGGGATCGTACGAGAAATTGGATCGTCTAAAGTAGCCTTAACGCTCTGCCAGTGATTCTTCCAGAACCCCTATGGGGGTGTCACCCCAAAAATTTCCTAGAAAACTCTAAACTTTAAAATTTATACGGTCAAAAACCGATAGAATCCGTGCGTGGACCCTCCCTGACTTTACATCCCCGCAAACAAATTACTGGCAGAATCCCTGCGCTGTACCAACTGAACTACGTCCGATTCGAGTTTTACAGAATTTCACGAGCCTAGCCACGGGACAACGGTGAGCAGTATCCATCTTATATACATTAATAATGACAGGTGCAGCTATATTCCGCCACCAAAACAGGATATGCTGATATTCAGGATAATTCTTCTTGTTCATATGAACACACGATATAAATTGTTATATTGGGGAATAGAAAATGTCACAAAATTGATTTCAAATTACATGCAGTTACTCTGTAAAAATTACAGCAATTTGTTGCACGCATCACGTTGTTGATAATTTCTTTAGTATCATTTCTTTTACACTGCATTTTGAACGCTCTGAAACCTTTTCGCTGATTTATGTAATAATACAACTTACAAAAAGCACTGAAGCATTCATGTGTAGCTGTTTCCTGGAAAGTCTTTCAAAGAGAGGAACGTGAAGAATTGCAATTGTAATGAAAGACCTGCTCACTAGTCGGTACAAGTAATGAATAAATAAGGAATATGACAAAGAGCGCCCATGTTACGATTTCCGGGGGGCGGGTCAAAGACGGCGCCCATACACATACTGTTTATTTGACTGGCATGAACCATATTTTGTGTTATATTAGTATATTTTCTCCGGCTAGAGGAGGAGGGGAAAGCGCCCCCTTTCCCCCTAATGGGTGTCCTTGAATATGACCACGTAAACCATTGTCTTAAAGATATGCGCCGTACAATACCCATCGAGCGAAGGAGAGGGGAAAGCTCACGCGATCAAAGCATCTTGCAAAACGAGTACAACTACACAGTTATTTACGTTTCTAATTATTCGTGCTTTTTCAATTGGGGTTATTTGCCTACGATATCACAACCACCACTCCTATGCCACCACCCGCTGCACAGTTGTTTACACTCCTAATGCTTTTCAAAGATGTCGCTATATTCGCCAAGTGTACAACGTCCAAAATGCTTCCTTTCCTGCACTCCTTCCAAGGTTCCTTCCCTTGACTCCTTTGGTTTCTCAGCAAAAGGAAGGAAGGAAAGGAAACATTTAGGATTGGGCCCATAACGCACTTTAATTCTTCCTAACACACTTATGACAATAGATATAACAAAAGTAGAACTTCACATGTTATTACTGTTTCACTTAACGTTAACCAGCGACGTAAACTAGGGCACCGACCACGCCTACTTCGCGAAAAGTACCGAAGCTTACCGAGTGAGTAGTCGTCGAAGCGAAGGAGAGGGAGGGTGCAGAGCACACACTCTCCTTGCGTCGGAGGAGCGGCATTTTTTAAAAATGTTATTTAAATGAAACAGAATCCTATACCCTATGATATTTAATTATACAGTATTTCGATAATACATTTGAAATGAACCAAGACTGAATACCACCGACATTTTTTTAACCTCTTAGGCATGAAGAAACTGTTGTCTGGGTTTATTTTTCTGGTTAACTGCTTGGCGGGCTGAGGGCTTCTTTTCCTATATTCTACAGGGAGAACAGTCGTTCATTGCTTAGTTCGTTTTGTTGTTTGTTGTAGTTTTTAGTGGAGCTTTATTTTCTGTCCGTATTTAGTGGAATTATGTTTTTGTGTTCATATTTATAGTGCGTTGATGTGTGAGTAAAGTCGATCAAAATGAACGAAATTAAACAGCATGAATGTTCAAAGTGTGGTAAGAACTATGACCACAACAAATCACTTAGGCGTCATGTTTCGAAAGCACATCCGAATAAATTAAACGAAATCGAGCCTCCTTTAAAGACCCAGAAATCATTTGCTTATCAATGCCCAAATTGTGAAAAACAATTCAATCAACTTGAAAATTTCAGATATCACAAACAAAAGTTTCATGCAGAACAACCAATTAAGAAAAGTCACCTTAAATGTGTTCTATGCACTTTTGTAACGGACGGGGGGAAAAAATCACGAACATTTTGCGTTACAACATGCTCTTACAGTAGAATCAGAAAAATGCAGTTTCCATCATTTCAGTGTTTCATGGAGTGGAAGCAAGAAATTGAAAAGGAGACGCTCACAATTTACGTAATAAAACGGGGTTCATATTATGCTGCTGATAATACTAAGAGACATTATTACAAGTGTCACCGCTCATTGGATTTTGTACAAAGGTACCAAACCAGAATCCTTTCCAAAACCAACATTAATGGAAACGACAACTGAGCTAAACCAACTCACAAGGTTTTCTAGGACGAAAATCAATAGCCATTACAGGCACAAACCTGCCAGTGAACGGCCAGCACTATATACTACCTCTGATATGTAGGCCACTAGACCACGGCCAAAAATGAAATATACCACGCATACAGCGAACGTTTTTGCTAATAAGAAAACTATCTTTGAAAAGAAAATTAGAAAGAACCGACCACCAATTTCACTCATTTTTTAAAAAGAAACAAGGAAAGTAAAGAAAACAAACAACAATTGTTATCATATAACATTTATGCACACACAGGTATGCATACTCTTACATGCACATGAGATAATTTGTTTCTGGCGTGTGTACTCACTAGTTATATAGATATAATGAAAAACACAATCACACACACACCTTATTTGAACGAGTAAGAGGAAATAATCCTAAAGAAGGCCTTGGGGGGGCATAATGGTTAGTGCACTCTCCTCTTATATACATGGCCACAGGTTCAATTCCAACCCGGTCTGGTTCCTGAAAAGGAGGCTGGATATAGACCCAAACTTGAACAAACCAAAAACCTCCCGAACACGTTTTACATACCCGACTAGAAACAATGTGAGACCTCGGAATAGCCAAGAGGTTAGCACGCTCACACTTTATAGAGGAGGTTACGGGTTCGATTCCCGCCAGACCCACTGAAAGACTGGTTTAGAATATGCCTTACCAAAAAACTGTAGGCTCCATCCTTAGAAACTCACTCACCCACCCAGAACATTAATAGCAATTGAACGGATCAAACAAGGTGCAAACTGCATATTTAAACACAAAAACAACACAGTACTGATTAAAATACATAGACCTACTAATAACACAATAATTCTCAAGCACAACGACCGAGCAGTCTTAATTAACATAAAAACCAACCTTAACCAAACCAACCTGTGAACACGGCACAGTTGGGTTCTGAACCCAGTACCAACGTGTTAAACATACAAAAAAATAATTCCGCAAACTTAAGAACACCAGCAGTGGTAAAGAGTTTTTAAAATAAAAAGATGCCTCACAAATTGGATGAAAAGCGGGCATGTATACCCTCTAAGGATGACCTACCGAAAAAATAACAACCCAAACTGTATCC
Organism: Lepisma saccharinum; assembly: GCA_022664845.1. Lineage (NCBI taxonomy): Eukaryota > Metazoa > Arthropoda > Insecta > Zygentoma > Lepismatidae > Lepisma > Lepisma saccharinum. The sequence continues at coordinate 5,277 of JAGDQP010049170.1, read as the reverse complement.
ACGGACTGTGATAGCTCCGAGGTACTGGGCTTCAAACTCCCGTGCATGAATTATATCTGCAATGTAATGCTCTTTTGGTGCGTGTGTGTGTTTTGCTTGAAACTTGCGTTTGAAAACTGAAGCCGAGAGGTGATACATATATATTTTATGGAGTGTTTCTTTTGGAACTTGCGTTTTAAAACTTTTATTTAAAATATGATGTTATGTATAATTATATTGATCTGGAAACTCGTTAAAAAAAAAGAGAGAGAAAGAGAAAAAGAAACTTCAGTTGAAATGTGATGTGTATATTTGGAGTATTTCGCATGATCGAACTTCACTACTTTTTTAACTCGCTTCCTCCCACTTATCTGTATCTCATCTGGGAATTCAACGCAGCCTACGTTATCACCTCAACACATGGATTCTTCGGTATAAATAAGGTAGGTGTTTTTCATTTCAAATAAATATAAACTTTAAAAATGTTGCTGTTTTTCCGTAAACATTTGCCGCATTAATTTGTTCTGTGGCCATCCTTCGTCGTGCAGACGACTACTCACTCGGCAAGCTTCGGGAATTTTCGCGAAGTGGGTGTGGCCGGTGCCCTAGTTCACGTCGCTGGTTAACGTCAAGTTACTATTTCAACCATCAATACTATAATGATCGGACGCTGTTGAGCACAGGGATTGGGGAGATAACTGTAAAGTGAATATCACACAGCAAAATATTCGTTTGTGTTATGTTTCAGTTGTCATTTGTCTATGAAATTGAAAGCTGAAGATCGGCGATATATTTGAAGTTTGGGCGTAGTACATGTTTGTAATGTTTCATAGAGTCTAATCTTTAACGTTCCCGAACTGACAAAGTTTGGTAAGTTCGTTAGACTACGTATTGGTGACAGTATTGTATTATGTTGATTTAGTCTTCAGAAGAATCGAATACCTACCTCTGTAAGCTGGGCGCTTCCAGATCACAGGCTCACATTGGTCTGGGATAAACTTTAATTCATGGCCGCACCTTTCACTACGGTCTGAGCCATACATACGCTGTATTCAACCTTGTTAATTATAATCATAAGCACGCAACACGGTAGTAATTTAGAAAGTGCTACGAAAACTCATGTGTCAATATTTCGATAGATACACTCTTGACTTGCTTAAGACAAACACAGCTGTTGGCTCATATTAATTATATATTTCGTAATGTGAGTTAGGTTAGATTGGAAGAATCCGGTATTTTTTTTTATTATTATAGGGTGACCGTGCCAGTAATGAACCAGCCGCCAGTGACCACTAAGGAAACAAACTGTAATTATTATTAATATTGGGCACAGTAATAAGCAAAGTACGTTTTGTACTTCCGTAAGGTTTAAGATTAATCTTTATGGCCCACGACTTCAGCCACCTACTGAGCCATACCTACGCTCTATTCCACTTAATAAATTCTCAGACTTTTCCATAAACACGTATCGACTGCCAGCAATCCAAAAAGTGTTACAAGAACCTAATGTGTAATTATTACTTCCATATATATTCGCTCGACTTGATCATAATATAAAACATGGCTTCTGCGGATGAATACTAATGGCAGCAAATACGCACCAGATAAAATCAACATATAGACATGGTGGCTCATATTTTATTATAAAGTTTGTTCATTTTTTATTAATATATTTCGGAACATGGGTTAGGTTAGTGTAGGTCAGAAAAATCAGCTTAGTATTTTTTGTCATTATAAGCTATCCACACGTAGTTTAACACAATCCATGTTCACTCACCCAACGCAGTAAGTTACGGTTCAAACTTTACTGTTATAAACGACGTCATTTACTTACTTTCTCGCGTTCATTACATCGCCCTCATCGCGGATGAAGACAAGTTAGTTCCATCTGATTATTGCTTTTTCTCACTCATCTCACATTTTGCTGTCACCGCCCATAAAGTTCTAAGATGGCCTTAAACTACAGTTCAGACACTTGCCCTTATCTTTATAATATTCCTTTTCTGCAGTAAATTTTACATTTTTTCCGGGCCATACAGTTAAATGAACTCAGGTTTAGAAGTCTAGTCCTCAAACGCTGTGCAATCAGGAAATGCTTTATCCCCAAATCACATAAAATACGTAAAGTGAATATGGAACATCCTGGACTAGTCGACGAGGCCCTGGACGACTAACTTCCAACATCCTTTCCCCGGACCTGAACCTGAGATGCCTATATGCTATAAATAAATTCGAATTCAAACTCTGGAGCACATTTTTTTTCAATATGAGCCTATGTGCATGATAGGCCTACACACATCTGTGCACCAAATTTCGACATTGTTTCAGATACTATCTTTGATGACTTCACATTCTTCTTAGGTACAGTGTTAGGCATAAGAAGTGTAATACACTTTTCTATTTCCCCGGCGAACTTTGTTCACATCCTCTGTAGTTATTGTAGAGCCTCCACTGTTAAGTTTTTTTTTTTTTTTTGTGTGTGTGTTTCGCTGCACGAGCTGCAACGAGGTCTGAGTTGCAAGTAATACAAGGAATTCGTTCATATCGACTAGAAGGTTATCAAGGGTGTAAATTACTGACGCCCCTATCCACAAGGTCATTCCGAGGAAACTGACTCTGCAGGTTCCTTAGTGTACCTGTCACAAATGAACTACATCCTGGAGACTCAGTTTCCTCGAAACAGCCTTGCAGATACAAAATGAACATGTTCCAAATTTCCAAGTCAGGAATGTGTTCTCGTAGAAGTATTTCCACGGAAGTGTAATTTATTGCAGTTGTCACATTGCAATTACGGTAAATAGTACCAAATGAATACAGGGAAGGGAAAATTTATACAACTTAATTCAATCACAATGTTAGAGCTGCAATTAATAACACATTTGAGGCAAATAACTTAGAAAAACGCTTTTGTAACAAGGATTCTTGCAACAAGCCAGCTAATACCTAAAAACCGGCATCTTTGCACTTTACGAGCCACGATATTTTATTTATGGCCTTCAGGTATGCATCTAAGGATCAGGCCGGGATAGGGGAGGGGAAGGGATTCGGTAAGGTGTCGGCCAGGGTCTATGGTAAAGGTGCCATCCCGGCATTTGCGTAATGTGACTGAGGAAAAACCTGAAACTCACAACCTCCCGAATGCTACGCCACGATATCTGGAGAGTAAACAGAGACGAAATGTGGAATAAACCGATCAACAGTGACCAAACTCACGAAGTTATTCTTGCACTCAATATTCCAAATTCAGAAACCTTGCCATCAACACCTTCACACCGAAGAGCACGTGGTGTAGCCGGAAGTCGAATAAAGAGATGCTGATGAGTGGTGGTGGTGTTTTTTTGTCCTTACTATAGAACAGGAAAAGAGCACAAACCAAAGCTAATAATAATAATTAAATATCCTATTTTTATATACGTTATATTTGTAAATATTATTTCATTAGTGTAGATATTCAAACGTGGTTTTCCCTCGTTAATTGATGATTGAACGGACTAGTAACCGTTGAAGATATAAAAAACATTCATTACTATTGGATGTTTGGTGGTGGATTTAGTATGCAACACAGGATAAAGTGTGGCGACCAAGTTAAAAATAAAAGCGTAGTGAATTAACTAATAATTAGATTAAAAAAATGTTCAACATGCAATTAGTTGACCAACGTGAAATGTTAACCAATTAGGACATCAGAACCGGTAAATTGACGTTTTTAATAAGTTTTATGAAGGGGGCCAGTCACCTACACCCTTCAGAGAAGGTGTAGTGAAATATTTAATTTTATTTCTACGTTGTTCAAGGAACAGTCTACACTAAAGTGAATGAAAGATCTACACTGGAACAATAGTAATACACAATTGGCTACTACTACTGGTGAAACTGCACCCTTAGCAATATATTTATCTATTGTCAAATGAAACAAATGCGAGCTTTTTTTTCTCTGTCTTATTCTTCACTGTCTCAGGCTTTGTTTCGTAGAATAACAACTATTCTTCTATTATTATATAAACGTCAGTCAGACAGACATGTATCCAGAACTTGGTTTTGGAGGATGTCCAAGGTGTGTGTGGGCATGAAGTGTATATTAAATATAGATAATTAATCCTAAAATTATACGGATTCTGCCTACCGGGGAGGGTGGGGGGTCCGGACATCTCCCATAAATATGTCCCTGACGTCAGTTCTTCTTTACACTTAGAATTTTCCTTTCTTTAAAAGAAAAATACTGTGGGTGTGTCCATCCCCCAAGTATACAAGTTGTCAGTGTTGCCAGTTTATTTTTCTTCAAAATTCGTACTTTCAGATTCCTCCTGTTAGGTTAGACGTATCCATACCAAACTTAATGTGAGCATTATACGACCCAATAGAAACAAACTGGTTGTATCGTCAGCTCAACGCACCCCGTTCTCAGTGTTGCCAACCCATATATCCAAATTATCCCGAACCGCAAGGTGTAGAGACGTGGTTGAGGTGTCGTTGGAATGGTCTTCGCTAGTCCAGTAGAGAGTCATCGGAAGTGTATTGATTTGTGCAGTTCTGGTACATTTCTTTTTTTAAATAAACTTTTCAAATTGTGTATCCCTTCAGTTGGGCCTATCTGTACCATAAACATTATTCGACAACAGAAAAAAATATGGTGGATGGCGCCGTTCCCAAACACCCCCAGCCAACAACCTGTTTTCGATACAATTTAAATTTTCAAATTGCATTCATTACGTTAGACTTATCAGCACCAAATTTGGCATTAGCATTAATGAACATAAAAGACTCAGTTCATGAGCACCTCGAATGTCCATGTTGCCATGTTTTATAAAATGAATGCTATCAAACGATTGAAACCTTTGACATTGTTAGTAGAATCGAAGCGTTTATTTGTTTTATTATTATTTTGCACCCATTTTAGACTCCTTTGAGTGTTCGTGAACTTCGATTTGATTTTCAGCTTGGACCGAGCGACCGTACCTCAATTACTAGAGCATTATGTTAGTAATCGAAGGTCCAGGGAACTATCCCAGCGACAACCCGTCCTGACTGACGGTTTTCCTGTCATACAGGGTAAATGCCAGGATTGTACCTACTGACAGGGGCTTGACTGACTACTTCCAACGTCCTCTCCCCCATCTTGTCGCGTTCCTAACGGCCACGTAAGAAAGTTCTCTGTTTAAATTGGCTTGCTGAGGGGAGGGCGAACATAAAACTACTTTAATGTTATCTTGTAAGTTTAAACTTCAATAGCTACATTTGTTTACGTTAAGGCTCTATCCAAGTGGTTTTCCCGCCTTTTTTCGTTTTACGTCAATTACT
>JAGDQP010049169.1:1173-14564 GCA_022664845.1 Lepisma saccharinum | reverse complement strand
TTAATGTGGCAGAAACTTACACAAGAAAACACTGGTTAAAATTAACAAACATGATCTGTCTGTCTAACTTATTTGAACAACAAAATAAACAGTGTATAATAGGAAGGCAAATAACTCGAGTGGCTGCTCCATAAAGTTTGCCGTAACAGGTTAACTGCAGAATATATGCAAGTCAATAATGAAAGCGTGCTGTATGCACAAACACTTGCCACAGTGGGCACACTTAATAAAAGCGGGATGTTCACAACGCGTTACACAACATTCTTCTGTTAGTCCACTTTCAAAACAGTACTCCAAGGGCGTTTGAAACGTACAGGGATTAGCACTGGAATAACCACATTTGAAGAAAACGAATTTGATCAAATTAGCAAATCTCGCAGCCGAGAACTGAAAATATACAAAGGACTCAAGACGTAGGAAATGGTTTCTATGCCAGACGTTAATGTCGGAACATACCATTAGTGTATCTGTGATGAATTTAACAAAGTTTTTGAACGGACGGAAAAAGAATACGTCAGCTGGTTGCACTAATCCACTACATTGTGATGGAATGAGCTTCTTGATGAACTCAATACTTTCAGGCACCGCAGCGTTGTAAAGTGCGTCATCTTTGTTTGCTGTCCAGGAATCCACCAACAGAAGAATCCTTTTTTTGCCGTGTAAATCGGGCCACAATACCTGTTCAAGGAAATCCTTTAAGTCTTTTTTGGTCATGTTAGCTGACTTGCTCGCAAATGCCTTGATATTTGGTAGATCAATATTTGTAGTAGATGGAAACTGTCCTATGGGCTCTGACATGAGGACGTACAAATGTGGTAATAGCGTACCGTCCATGGAAATGACCGGCATTATCATGTATGAATGTGTGGTTGCCGAAATTGATCCAACAGCACCGAGTACCTGTTTACTTCCCTGAATTGAGGGTGTTCTTCCAGATCGGAATTTTTTATCAAATCTGGATTGGTCTGCATTCAACACTTCACTTGGGGACAACTTATTGTCTTCAATAAAAGATTTGATTTCCGTAACGAAACTCCGCTTTGCGCTGTATGTCATGTTCATGGACAGTTACTCTCTTACTAACTTTGTGGATTATCTTGCGACAAACTATCTTGTTTCTCTTCTTGAACTTTTTGACCCAGGTTCTGGACGCTTTGAACAATAACATGTCAATAGGATCGAGTTGTTTCTTAAAGTTCATTGCCCAGAGTCTCAAAGTGCGGTCATGTATTATTGCATTTTGACGTCTCATTTCAATAAACTGTTCAAGCACTTTCCAATTTATCGTTTCAAGCATCTTCATGTTTCGCTTTCGTTCATTCACACGTGTGAGCGTTGCTTCGAACTTTTGTAACACTGTTTTGTTTTTTTATTTTTATTTTCTGTGCCACAACTGTGTTGAAACTCACTCTGGACGTCATATCAATCGATAATCCAGGGAGACATCGCATGGAGGATCAACATTTCCATCTTTTTATCTTGGTTGCTTTGTCCAGATCTTATAGGCATCAGCCAAATATCCTTCCGGGAACTTCGTTTTCAGAGATTTCGGTGGCGAGGGACAGACACTTGACGAACTTCTGCTCTCTTGACTACCATGCGGTGGTTGACGTTGTGCATTAGATGATTCACATTCTGCGTGAAATGTTGACGTATCGTAACATTCATCTGCGACGTCACTAGACAGTTCGTCATCTGAAGCCGCTTCGTCGACCACAAGTGTACACATCTCATCCACGACAACGTCCTCTTCAACAAGTTGTTTTTTCGTATGTTCGCATACCACAAGCTCTTTCCTCGTTGGCACTTCGTCCGAAACACCAAAATAATCAACTAAAAGATGAACTATCACTGACTATCTCATCTTGTATGACAATGGAAAACGCACAAAGCGATATATGAGACAGTATTTACACTTCCGTATCTCACTCACTAAACAAAAGTACACCCTAGAAACTATCTGTTCCACGGTGATCAACGCTGGTAACGCTATTCAAACAGCCTACAGCCAAAGTGTCTTTTCTGTGGTGGTCGGATGAGTGCATTTATCATTATATTTTCCGTCCGTCTACAAACGCCGAACTTACCTTCCCTCCCTCTACTTCCTCCTTTCACTTCGCTGTATCAACATTTGACTCTTACAAGTGCTGTGAGTATCAATTGTCCCATGTCCCAACCAGCTATAACTTGTGTTCCTATTACTTGCGTTTGGGTGCATTAGAAAAAAGTTATAAACGTTCTGCATTATACTTCCGTAGCCCCGGTGAATAAGCAGACAACTCGCGAAAACAAAATGTTACACACGAGGAAAGAAATCCGTTTTTTCTAATTCTGTAAACGACTTTACCAGATTATCTTATCCAGATTTGGTAGAGTACTTTCTTGGTTTGTCTTTCGTGTTACGTGGCATATTCTTTTACATCCTCTCTCCTTCATATCATATGATTGTTTCTGTACACTGTAATATGACCATATTCACATTGGAAATATAATTATTTTATTACTAACTCATTTCGTTTCTAGTCGGCCCGGATAGCCGTGTGGTCTAGAAGGCTAAACCACCGACTTATTAGGGATCGCGGGTTCCAATCCCGCCTCGGATATGGAGATTTTTGTTGTAATTTTCATCTTGCATTTCATTGTCATCTTTCGTCTTTCATAGTGGTTCGGATCCCACTGTACGCTGTAGGTCCCGTCCTACATAGCTTCGGTGCTGACACAGGACGTAAAAATGGCATCACTCAATTTTGTTTTTCAAATGCATCCGTATTTTGTGACACTCCTGACATTTTGCTATGTTATACTATCGGTGTTATTCTGCATTTGAATTACATTCATACTATGAGACCCAGATTCCTTGATTACCCTCTATTGTCACTTATCAGACTTCTCCATTGTACATTTTCAGCACTCGTCGCTCCAACAGTGTGCAACACTGTACCACTACACTTCGCTGTTATGTTTCGTGATAATAGTGCATTTTAAATCTGTGCACATTTGTATATGGTGCTATTTCAAACAACATACTTTTCTGCTGAGTTGGCAACTGCTTCATCTATGCCAACACTGTTTGTGGTTTTCGATACGGCATTTTGTTCTCATTATACTGTGCACCTTTTGTTTAGATTGCTTAAACGGTTATCAAGATATTTACTTTAAACGTACATATTTCAGTCATTTTTATATATATATTCAAAAGTTGAATCCCCGTAGGTCCTATCCTTCTGGTCCATAGCACCTTGCATTTTGCTCATTTTCATTTCTCATGCTGCTCTATCAGATGTGCCATGTAGCAACAGATTTGAGCGACAACTTGTGGGACCTTCCCTTGTTAGAGATGATCTTGGGATGTCGCGAATGTCATGTCGTTGGGTTCCTCGTGTGCTGAGTGACGAACAAAAGGCGAATCATGTTGCTGTGTGCAGGGAGTTGGAAGACCGAGTTCGAAATGAAGGCGATGCTTTTCTCCATAGCATTGTTACTGGAGATGAGTCCTGGATATTCCACTACGACCCCACCACAAAACAACAAAGTTTAAAGTGGAAAACTCCCTCTTCTCCAACCCCTAAAAAAAACAAATCACAAAAAAAGTGCAGGTAAAGTCATGATGATTATTTTCTTTGACCATGACGGATTCATATACCAACACGCAGTGAAGGAAAGGGTGACTATCACAGGGGACGATTACCGGGATGTTCTGGCGAAAATGCTAACACATTATCGAAAACAACGTCCTGGGGAAAATGTTGCTGATGTGAAGCTTCACCACGACAATGCGAAGCAGCATACTGCCCAAACTGTACAAGATTTTCTGAATGCGAGGCACATAGAATGTGTGTCATCCACCCTACAGTCCAGACCTCGCTCCATGCGAGTTTTGGTTATTCCCCGAACTAAAGAAACAGCTTCGTGGTCGCCATTTTTTCATCAAATCAGGAAGTTACGAAGGCAGTGGAGGCGATTTGCAAACACCTTTCACAAAATGGACTGAATCACGTATTTGCTACGTGGCAGGAGCGCTGGAAAAAATGTATAGTGATGGCGGGGGAGTACTTTGAAAAAGACCAGGTAGATATTTCAGAATAATTACATAGTTTCCTGGGAAAAAAATCAGTCTCATTACTTTCTGATCAGCCCTCTTAGTACCTCATAAGGATCGGCCTCTTCCTGCGAAACTGGTTGGAAGCTGGGACACAACGCTGGGTTCATCGCCGCAGTGAGGAATCGAAGCATATACTCTGGGGTAAAACTATCAGCATTTTCTCCTCTTCGCATAGCAGTTGCGGGTCTAACCATTACGAAACCATCAATAACTGCTATTGCCGCACCGAGCAGTGGACTTCGTGACTTGTTATAAAGCTTTATGATATAGTTATGGTCAGTCATAGCAGCATTATGAATAAGTTTGCGACCATGAATAGTTAGTTCTAGCTTCAATATTTGCACCTTTACGACTTCTAATTGACGTTTCCTTGCAGAAAAGTGCAAAGGTGTCCTAACATACTTATTATATTCCAAGAATGGAGTGATTATTCCTGTATGGTCGTGCAAGTGCCCTCAGAATTAAAGGAAATATTGCACTTTGAAAGCACTTGAAGAGGAAAGAATAAGAAGTAATTAATAATCTTTCCTAACTCCAAGAAAGTCGTAACCATATACTGTAGTTACTTAAATTATTTATGATCTTTATCTCTTGTTTGCAACCACAGTAATTGTAACTTCTTCCTTTTGCCACAGATTTTAGCATGGGGAAGATAGGAGATTGGCCCACGGCTCTAGCGGTCATATTTTCAAACTACTAAAATTTACCCAATTATTACTGCCATCTACCAATATTGCCATCAACTACTCAATTATTACTCCCATCTACCGACATTTCTATCAACTACCTAATTATTACTGCCATCTATTAACACTGTTATGAGCTACCTAATTATTACCATCTACTGACATTGTTATTAACTACCTAACTATTACCGTCATATATTGATGTTGCTGCCAACTTCGTGAATAACTGCCAAAATTTTGTCACATCTTGATGAAACTTCGGTTACATATAGATTATGATGAGAAACGACAAGGGATTTATAAGGGAAGATTTTTCGATTTTTTTTTTTTTTTCAATATTTTGAGCCGGGCACCTAATGGTTCCTAACTGCCAAAATGTTATTGGAACATGATGAAACTTCGGCTATAGATAGATTATGATGAGAAGAGAAACGTCAAGGGGGTTTATAAGGGGAGATTTTTCGATTTATTTTTTCAATATTTTGAGTTTAACATGACGTGGTGGGTATTAGATGGGAAGTTACTCGCTCATAAAGAGAGAAATAATTATTTCAGGTCCAAGCTTAGCGTCAGAGAGTATTCATGGCAAGAGCGCCTTGTGGATTACCACTTCAACTTAATATTCTGTTTCAGACGCAGAGTATTTGCTGGGAATCTTCTTATGTGATTTTAACTAAAGTTATTTTTAGTGGAAAAACGAGGGAAAGTCATTTAACTGAAAAATCTATTAATATACACTATCGCTCATTCAAAATTAATACAAAATAACTACTTTTCTTGTGTGTAAGGAATATATTGCAAGTATTCGAGAGAAAGAGTGAAGAAAAAAATTTCTTTTTTAAATATATTTTTTTTCTTCCCTGCTAAACAATGGAGAACATTCAATGTTCATATTGCAGTGAGGAAATGTTAAAAAAGAATCATAATAGACATATTAAACGAAAAAACACCCCCACCCTAAAAGTGAAGAAGAAACAATCTTCTACACAAAGCGAAAATTAGCAACTACTAATTGTGCTGGGTGCGATGAAGAAATAACGAAAAAACATTTTGATCAACACATGAGAATTACACATTCTTATACGCCAACAAGAGAAGCATTCGAAAAAAAACCTTTTGTGATTATGAACTCGCGGAAAAAAACAGTGGAGATACCGACTCTTTTCTTAGTTCTATAAAAAAAAGTGTGAATATTTTTTGGAGCAAGTGTGTAAAATTGAAGCTGTGTTGAAAATTAATTTTAATTTGAATGCAAAATTTATGAAAAAAAAACGAAAACTGGAGATGAAATACAAAATTTTTCGGTGCATAGTGGAAATAAGTTATTTTTCAAATCTACTGTTAAGGAAGGTGTAATTAATGACATATTTAGTGAATTAAAAGCAAATCAGGAGGAGAGGGTAGTTAAAGGTTCAGGCTGGTCTTTAAGCTCCACTCCAAATCATAAGCTGAAAGTGCATGTTAATATGTATAACCCTATATCAGCTTCATGTCACATTGAACTTCCTGACAACATCAAGTATAAACACGCTGTTGTTAATGTTCAAAATAATGATCAGAAATGCTTTTTATACGCATTGTTAGCGAAACTTCACCCTGTTCATCGAAGAGAAAATCCTAACCGAGTTTCCCATTACGAGTGTTATGTGAATGAAATACTGCCTATTTCTGAAGAAAGTAAAATTAATTTTCCGGTAAGTCTGCATGATGTCTCTAAATTTGAGAATCAGTATAACGAAAAGTTTCCGAACGCGCCAATTTCAATCAATGTGTTTGGAATAGCTCAAAGAGAACAAGTGTTTCCGCTACACATTAGTGAAAAACAATCTAAAGAAACGGACATAGGCTTACTGTTCGTAAAAGCAACAACACCAGCAGCCGTAGCAACAACATCAACAGCAACGGTAGCACTATCAACATCGGGACATTACTGCTTAATAAGAAATTTTTCTATGTTAGTAAGGAGTCAGAATACCAGTGATCGCCATCAATATCATTTCTGTAAGCGCTGTTTTTCTCACTATCTCCGATCATAAACTAACAGATCATGAAAATTTTAGTCGTGAGCATGAACCAATTCTTGTCGAAATGCCTGCTCCTGGTTCCACAATTAAATTTAGAACAGACCTTTCATTTTTAAAAGCTACTACTGTTATTGTGGCGGATTTTGAAAGTTCTTTAGTACCGGTTAGTGAACATCGTGGGCGAAAATCTACCAACATTCAACGACATGATATATCAAGTTATTGCTATAGAATTTGCTGGTCTGATAATAACCCAACAGAACTTCAGTTATATAAAGGTGATAATCCGGCACAACATTTCTTAAAAAGTTTGAGGGATGATTTAGAAAAAATTGATAATAGATTAAATCAGGATTTGCCAAGGAATCCCTTAACCCCACAGGAAACCTTCGACTATGAAGAGTCACAGGAATGCCCTATCTGCTGTAAAAAATATAATGAAATTAATCGAAAAGTTCGTCACCACTGCCATCTTACAAGAAATTACCTCAATCCTCTTTGTAACAATTGCAACAAACTAGTAAGAAAACAAAAGTTTATACCCTGTTTCTTATGATGCGCATCTTTTTGTAAAAGAATTAGGATGTATTCCGGGAGATATAATGCTCTTGCAGAAAGTGAGGAAAAATTTATTTCAATTTCAAAGTGGGTTCGTCTTAAAAATGGTAAAATAATCGAATTATGCTTCCTAGATTTGATCCGTTTCTTACCTTACTCCCTTGAGGAATTAGTTCAAAAACTCAAGCCGGAAGAGCTAAAATACACTCACCAATGCATCCCCGATAATTTGAAATTTGAATTAAGTCGTAAAAAAGGTATCTTCCCCTACGATTTTTTAACAGACCATTCAAAATTTGATGAAAAAAACCTATCCCCACAAAAAGCATTTGATAACATACTTAAGGGCTACGAATGCAGTGATGAAGACTATCACTTAGCCCAGAAAGTATGGGGAAAATTTGAATGTAAAACATTTGGGGATTTTCATGATCATTATCTAAAAACTAATGTTTTGTTAACTGCGGATGTTTTGGAAAATTTTCGCAACACATGCATCCGGTCCTATGAAATTGATCCCGCTTTTTCCTACACTTCCCCCGGCTTATCTTGGAAGGCTATGCTATATAAATCTAAAATAGAATTAGACTTATTTTCTGAAATTGACATCCACCTCTTTATTGAAAAATCAATTCGTGGTGGTATGTCACAGTGTAGTTTAAGGTATATAAAAGCTAACAATGAGCTTCTTGGCAGTGAATTCGATCCCCAAAAAGAAACCTCGTTCGCTATGTATCTTGATGCAACTAATCTCTATGGTTATGCCATGAGCATGCCTCTTCCTTATGGAAATTTCTCCTGGGATCCTACACCAGAAAATTGGGATTCAGACAAAATTTTAAATTACCCTGATGAAAACGAACGAGGTTTCTTAGCGGAGGTGGATTTAGATTATCCCCAGAGCTTGCATGAAGAACATGATGATTATTCCCTAGGCCCTGAGAACGTAACTCCTCCTAATGGAAAACACCGACAATTATTATTAACACTAAATCCAAAAAGAAATTACGTTGTACATTTTAGGCTACTGAAATATTATCACACTCAGGGGTTAAAACTCGTAAAGTTCCACAAAATTCTATGGTTTTCTCAAAGTGGCTTAAGCCGTATATCGATTTTAACACTAATCTTCGCACAAAAGCCTCAACAAAATTCGAGAAAGATTTCTACAAACTTATGATTAACAGCGTGTTTGGGAAAACCATGGAGAATGTAAGAAAGTCCTCGCTTGTTGGACTTTCTTCTAATCTCCGAAAAGCTAAAAAACTTATTGCTATGCCGCAATTCAAGTCACGGACGATATATTCGAAAAAATTCGTACTCATTAAGATGTTAAGAAAATTTGTTAAATTAAATAAACCTGTGTACGTCGGAAGCAGTATTTTGGATCTTTCGAAATTAGCAATGTATCAATTTCATTATGATGTAATGAAACCCAAGTACGGAAAGAATCTTACTCTTGCATACAGAAAGAGATTCTCTTGTTTATTATATTATTTGTCGAAATTTTTATGAGGATATGAAGTCAATGATTGAATACTTCAACACAACAAATTACCCTCAAAACAATCAATACAATATTCCTTTAGTGAATGACATACCTGGTAAAATGACAGATGAGTTTGGAGGCCTACCTCTTCATGAATTTGTGGGTTTAAGATCAAAAGTGGATGCTATGAATTCGGTAGAAAATAAAGAGGGGTAAAGAAAAAATATAGTCAAAAACGAGATTACATTCGATGATTTTAAGAAAGGTTGTTTTTTTGTGAACCATTAACAAAAGAGCAACATCAAATTCAGTCGCGTTTGCATACACATCACACTGTAAAACAGGAGAAATTAGCCCTAGACCCCGGGGATGATAAACGTAAAATTCTTGACTGTAAGATACACACATTGCCATGGGGTCATCGAAAAATTGTTAATAATGAGGCTGAAATAATTTGTGAAGTTTGTCTTCGATCCTCAACCTCTGAAAAGTCATGTTAATTTACATTTATGTAACTGTAAGAGTTATATAGTTGCTAAGGTTTGTACATAATTATTAAGTAAGTTTTATGTCTTGTTCGAATGTTAATAAAGCACATTCTGTGTTTTTTTAAAATTTTTTCGGTTTTTTTTCTATACATTATAAATATTGTTGCAAAATTGGTTTATTCTTCCCAGACCTAACTCCTGATTTTGCTGAACCTTATTAGAACTTATCCACAAGGAAAGCGATACTTTCCTAGTTGAGCAAAAAAATGTATTTTATAAAAATGAAATTTTTGCTTGGAGACAGCAAGCTTCCAGAAATTGTAAAAAGGGAAATAGCTTAACAGTTTCGAAAATATGTAATCATGCTGTTTTGCTTAACAAAGGATGTAGGTTCATTATTGCAAGGAAGCGACCTAAATAAACAAGATAATATCAATTCGACGCATAAATGACGCTTCCCAAAATCACGTGAAGATGATACAATTACAGGATGATTGCTCAACTGTGCATCACTCGATCCTAGATTCCTTTCTTATTTTCCCAAATATGGCAATGTTAGGCTATCGATGAAAAGAGCTACAAGAAGTCTTGTCCAGAGTGCTTTCAAGAAGCACGGATGTAAATAATCCGGGGCGTCGACGATCCCCTCGTATATAAGCCTCCGGATCCGGTTTCGACCCATGCTTCGAGTGCCAGAAATCCACTTGAACGCGAACTCTGTGTCTGTTATCGTCAGAGTCCGAACTTAGAAGACTTTCCAGGTTAGTAACTCGAAAAGTTTAACTTAGCAAATTTTCTGATAATGAAATTCACTCTCACTTTCTTCTTGTAAGATGTCATACTACCACACTTTTATACAAAGAAAGTTGGTCATCTTCAGAATAATGTTATCTTAGATTAGAAATCCCACAACAAGTATTTTTCTCTGCATTTCAGTAAACGAAAATGTAACTAGTTAGAATGTCTGTCATTGGTTAGATTTTAGATTAGAGATTCAAGTTACTTTCATTATTTTTTGTTTAATTATTCAATTTATCTTTGTATATTTTAGTCCAAATAAATATTAGCAAAATAATTTCGGTTTGTGTCTCTTCACAGCTGTTTGCCTTGAGGCTTTATGCCGCACTCTAACCACGTTAAGTCTACGTACCGAAGTTCTATGAGCCTTATGAGACCCTAGAGGACGCCCGCGAATCAGTGAAATTCTCTAAGTAAGAGGTTTCGCAACAATATAGTTTATTATTATTTATTATGCCTACTGATTTATTCGGATTCCGGCGACAAATGTCGCATGAACATGAAACACTATTGGATTCACCTTCCAACATTAATGAAAATCAATTAACTGTATTAGATCAAAGAATTAAAGTAATAAAGGATGAAATCAACGCACTACGAAATACTTGAAAATGAGTTGAAAAGTGTTATTCTTATGTATTCACAGCTAGTAAATAAAAATGATTTAACCGAAGTTCAAAATATTATAACGACAATTCAAAATGAAGTACAATTAATAAAGAATCAATTCATTACAAATACTGCAGCACAAGATTTAGTCAATAATTTAAATAAAAAGCTTACGGAGTTACAAAATACATTTAATAATCTTCAAACAGCTGTGAATGCATTAGAATATGCTTTTCAAAATAATCCCTCCCAAGAAGATCTTCAAAAGATGCAACAAGTTATTTCGATTCTACAAAATGAACTTAGAACTATTACTGATGAAACAAACTCCGTGACGATCTAACCAACCTACCTGTTTATAGTGATGTATCGGAAATTAGTCGAAAGTTTGGTGAGTTTGAAGCAATAATTAATAACGTATCAGAACTCTCGAATATTCAAATTGAACTAAAGAATCTACATACTGTTGTGAATAACATCCCCACTGAGGTAAGTAGTTTACAGGATGCACTTGCAAAATTAAATAAGAAACTAGAAGGTTTTAGTCTTCCTGTTGATTGAATTAATCTTCAGCATGTAACCACTGTTCAAAGTGATTTAATTGAAATACAAAAGAACACACCGAAGCAATCTGATATCGAGAATATACGTAAGTCTTTAAGTGAATTAGCTACAAATCAAAATCAAAATTAAATAAAATCAAAATTAACTGCTCTCCAAGAAACTATTAACACACTCCCAACTTCGCAAGAAGTAGAAACAATTAAAAACACAATAACTAATATCCAAACTGTAATCGAAACAACAGAAAACCTCCCTGAAGTGATAGACAATATTAAGGTTCAATTACAAAACCTTCAAACTAGTATAACATTCCTTCCAACGTTAGAAGATTTTTCCGGTATACAAGAAGTGTTGACGAGCATTCAAATTGAAGTTAAAGAAGCAATACAAGAACATTCAAAATTCATTTCTGTTCATGGCGTTAATGAAATAGTTAGTGGATTAAAAGATATGTTGAAAAGTTTAGAGGACACTTGGTGTGGATATTGTGGCGGGAACCGCAGTTGTGATCGAGGTGATTAATCGTTGTGCGTCAGGTGCTTTTTTATCCTATCGTAGAAGAAATTCAGGAAAATATTTTTGTTTGTTTTCTTGTAGTGATTGTGTGTTGTGTATATACATATATGTGTGTGTCGTTTATATTTGTTGTTTCTGTAGCTGTCCGAAAGCGTACACCATGCGTTACGTTGTGCTGTGGCAACATGTTCAAATTACGGGGAGAATAAAACGGGTGAAGATATTATTTTTCACAGATTTCCAAAAGACCAGGGAAGAAAAATCTGGTGGATTTACCTTTTTAAAAGTCTTCATCGTTTCAATCCCGATAATGCGCACGTATGCTCAGAACATTTTGACAATAACGATTATGAAAGAAATTTGCAGAGCTGTTGAATATCAACAAAAAGCCTGTCTTAAAATCTTCAGCCGAACCTCATCATAAAATACGAAGTAATGATAGGGACTCGTCATCCGCGTCCAGTTCGTATCGTTCCTATAGAATGTCTAAGAGGGAAAATAAGAATTTGGTAAATAATTTGTTGCAAGGAAGTGCGGGGGGAAACACAAATGTTGCTCCTATTTCGTCTTTTACGGAACGATATAACGAAAATAATACTTTGTCAGGTGTCTGCGTTCTTGAAAGAGAAAACGCTATTCTGAAGGAAGAAAATACGAACACTGTGTTTCATTAGAATGAAATCTCTCAACCAAAGGATGTCAAAAACGGAAAGGAAAAAAGGACAGAGAACGCAGGATTATGAAGAAAATGAAGAAAGTTGTTAATTTTATTTTTGTTGTTAATATTTACTCTACGATGTAAGAGCTTTATTTACGTTTGTTTTTTACATCGTAGTACATGTTAATCATGTTAAATTAATGTGAAAGTTCAAAAATGCGCCTTGTATAAAAGCAGTTTTCCATTGGATGTTTACAAGCCTTTTGATATGTTGGCTAAATTTTTACGTTACATCAACATCTTTCATTGAAGCAAAGAAGAAATCAAGAGATGTGCGTTGTTTTTCTTTTTCTTTCTTGGTGTGTGTATGTATCGCTCCCGCTGACTTATAAGTCAGCATTGACGGGAATCAAGTTCACACCAAATGACGTAGGCGAGAGTGACGCCTAGCAGAACTTATGCGCGTGACGACTACCATTCTCTCTACCTACCGTGATGCCATTCACGTGTTTGGTCATCAGGAACGATTCGGTATAAACTTGTGAACTGGGATTGTAAACGATCAACTAATAGGACCTTATCTCTTGCCGCCACGCTTGACTGGACAACAGTATCTGGTGTTCCATCGAAATGTAGTGGCCGAACTGTTGGGAGACCATACCTCTAGATGTCCGCGAGAGAATGTGGGTGCAACATGACGACGCACCTGCCCACTTCAATATTGATGTTCGCCATTATTTTGATACAAACTTCCCTAATAGTTGGATTGGAAGAGGAGGTCCCATCCGGTGGCCAGCGCACTCCCCGGACCTCAACCCTATCGGCTTTTTCCTTTGGGGACACATCAAGCCATTGGTGTATGAAACACCAGTAGAATCCGAGGAGGACTTGCTTGCAAG
>JAGDQP010049168.1:2289-14564 GCA_022664845.1 Lepisma saccharinum | reverse complement strand
GAGAGAGAGAGAGAGAGAGAGAGAGAGAGAGAGAAGGGTGGTGGTAGAATATGCCATTGGTATTTTGAACATCGTAATAATTGGATTGCCGTGTTCAACAAATTTAAACTGCATAATATCTTAGTCAAACACATCGTAAGAGATATAACAAGTACTCACTTAGTTCACGAGCGTAGCAGGACAAACCAATCAAATTGCACTCTTTAAACTTTCCTGCAAGTATATAGAATAGAAAAAATATGTCAAATATCAAGAGGCTGTTGTAATAAAGAAATTACATCTTATTTAGCTGTCCAATAAAACGCCTGTTAACAGGAGAAAGGTCGATTTCGCAGGATACATAGTCCCAATTACTTGGTGTATTTCAGTTTTACAGTACCATATTCAAAATAAGCTGTACTTATACTTTTGAACAATGAGTTTTTTAATGTTATCAGTTATTTTTTTCCAGGTACCCTGCTCCGCATCTTAAGTTCTTAGCTTTCTTATTTATCGTATTGTCTCATCGTTTTGTTATGCATACTCATTTCCAACTGCACCGTTTCTTCTTCTGTTCTGATAGTTTTGATATTTTTGTACAATTTGATATATTTTCGTGTACTACATTTAGTGCAGTACGGTAACTGAGAAGGGTAAGTTGAACGTAGTTAGATGGAAGTCTAAGACTTGAAGACTAAATTCAACTTAATTTTGTTTTACCAGTACAGGAGTACTTTGCATCAATACCATAGAAATGTGTTAACATACCCTATTACACTCCGGTGTTGAAGAGCTTTATAAATTGAACTTTTACTTACACTTTACTACGAAGTTGGAATAGTTTTAATTAAATAATTTTCTACGAATTGTCATTTCCACACATATTTATTATATAATTAACTTATTTATGCATATAATTGTTTCCTATTAAAGTTCTTTTCGTATTCTTAAACTTTACCTGAAGTAAGTCAACTACTAAGGCAACGGAAAATGTAAAACTTCATAAATGTATAGCATTTAATTGAAAAGTACTCCTCAGTAACGTTCCTTCATTCATAAGGCAGTTATGTTTCAATTTCGTTTCACACTATATAGATCGCATGTCTTTTAGTTCTTAAAGTTCCATTCGTTTTACACATTTTCACTAAAATTAGTAAATCCGTGACCTTTAAAATATTGAAAAAAGATACTATTGTTTTTTGTAGAAGTAAAACAATTAGGATTGTTAAAATATTACTAATTCATCTAGCCTATATACATAAATACACTCGCATGCCAAATAATTAAAACGAAGAATAATAGAAGGATCAATTGTGGACAGAGCTATGATTTTTTTTTTCATTCTGTCTTTCTCCAGCATATAGAGTTCCACTAAGAATGGATTTAATGAAACTCGCTTCAGTTTGTTAGTGTTTCAAACTTTTTAAAAAGTACAGTTTTTAGAATTGCTTTTACACCGTTAATCATATTAACGATACATTTTGTATGGCTACCGTTTGCTACCTTTAGAAAACGATTGTAGGATTCAACGCTCCGCCAAGAACCAAAGTGGTCAGTGTTAACAACAAATCGCTGATTCATTCGCTCACAGAATATTAAACCAAACTTAGTAATCAGTTTGGATAGAGCTCCGGAATTTTGTGTACTGTCGCTCCCCATCATATGAAGTTTCTCTAAGCACGAATGTTACGAAATTCATCTCCTTTGTCAGTGTTGCAAACTTAAAAATATACTTGCTTATACTTATTCACTGTTTCTCGTATCCACTCCATATTTTGCATAAATCATATTCAGAAATCCTGTAAAATTGCCATGAGGTTGAACGCTCCGCCAAGTTTACAAGTTGTCAGTATTGCTAAATCATTTCGGATTCACTAAACCACTGATTAACAAAAACATTCATACATTTAGATAAAATTGTGGAACTTTGAATACGGGCTTTTCCCATCATGTAGAATTCCACTAAAAAGATTTGACGGAATTTGTTTGTCAGTGTTGCAAACTTTAAGGAAATACAATTAGTGTAAATACTTCTACACCCTTCATGATATATACAACAAATATGTTATAAATATTCTTCCTAACCATTAGGAGGCAACTATGTGCTTGATTCCTCCGACAAAAAACAAATTTGTCAACGTTGCTAAAATCCACTGTTTAATTTACTCACTAAATAATCAACAGAATTAAATAATTGACGTAGATAGAGCTGTGTAATTATGCACATGGTCTTTCTTTGTCACACATAGTTCAGCTGAGAAACAATTATACGAAACTCAGCCCGTTTGTCAGTGCTGCCAACATTTTGAAATATTCAGTTCTTACCAATGCTTCTACAACGTTCGTCAAATCTTCAGAAGAATCAGAATGCCTTTAAAAAGCTACTATGTGATTATACGCCCTTCCAACTACCCAAGTTTGCCAGTGTGTGAAACCCATCATTAAATCACTCAGTCACAGACTGATCAACAAAACTTGATCACCAATGTGAATAGATGTTGTAAAATTTTAAATACGCCCTATCTTTATCACGTAGATTACTAGAGTTCCTCTAACGAAATGTTCTCAAGAAATCTACTCCCAGTTGTAACTTCTTTTATCAATTAATTCTTTGCAGTGCTTTATATATATACACCAAATTTTGCATTAATTATCTTCTGAGCCTTTAGGAAACTACTATGGGGTTGTTCACTCTGCTAAGTACGTAAGTTATCACTTCTATCAACCCATCACTAATTCACTCAATCATGAGATCATGAACTGGGTAGAAGAAAATAATTTTTACACATTGACTTTTATGTACGATTGTTCTAAGACAAGAGTTGACAAGATTAACCCCAGTGGTAAGTGTTGCCAACTATTTTAAACATTGATGTATTGCAAAAGCTTCTATAGTACTCATCATATCTACACAAAATGTGCATGTATACTCTTGGCACAATTATAAAACGACTGTGGTGATAAGCACCTCACTAGTTCTATAGTTGTTTGTGTTGCTAAAATGTTTTTAAATTTAGTTTTGGTATCATATAGTTATACCTATCCAATACTATTCAACATATACCTAAGAGTTTGTACGAATATTACCTGCCAGCCTTGAACATCACCTAATGGGATTACCACTCTGATCACAGAAGTTGTCAAGTTTGCAGGCTTAATGCACCAATGCAACTTTTAATTTCGCTTCCCTGACGTGACTAAACCAAATCTGATAGAACGATTTATATGCATACTACAAAAATGACTGTTGTTAAACAGCTTCCGGAAAACCCACTTTTGTAAGCGTCGGTAACTACTTTATTTGGCAAAATGTATATTTTATATGTATGTTGCTTATACATATTTACATGCAAGCATTGATTTCATTCAAATTTTGCATACATGCTCCTTAATATGGAGGCAGTTCGTAGATGGATAAGCAGTCACCTTCGTTTTTAGTGTTGCCATCCTCTTTAAAACTTAAAATTTTCAAAATGTAGCCGCTGTAGGTTACATCAGTATTTTATTATGTACTGGTATATAATAGAAGTACTCCGTACGCCACAGAGGTATCAGTAGTCAGTGTTCGTTAATCACCTTCAAAACACTATATTATCCACTCCAGCAATTAAGACGGTTCCGGCAGCTATGAGTTAGTCTAGGCAAGATCGCCGACCGGACATCTGTCCGGTGTAAGGTGTTAGGTCAACGAACCGAAGGTCCCGGGTTCTAGTCCCTGCAGAGGCGTGAGTGTCTTTTAACTCTAACGTGACGGATATTCGTGACGGCCCAAATAACATGAAAGTTTACCAAAAGTTTTATCAAGGAAAGATCTTTGTAATAACACGTCAGCCCTCTCTCCAAACTTTGTGGTTCCTGCGATTTTTCTGACACGTATGAATGAACAGACAGACCGAGAGCATGCGATCATAAAACCCCTTATTGTTAGGTACCAAATAAGGGCTCTACTAAAATGGAACATAATGCCTGACTGTAACAGAAAAGTGTTTTTCTTTAGATATGGGTCAATTACATCAAAAATGCTGGCTTGCACAAATGATTACAAACTATTGAGAAGCTTGATTCTTGCAGATGGTAGTTAGAAGAAGGGGAAGAAACGTGAGTTTGGTCTTTTCACGATTACTTCCTCTTAGGAATATATTATTGAATTACCTTTTAAATATTGTGAACTGTAATAGTTATCACTCGTTGTAGTTTTTAAATATATGTCTAATACTAGGAAGCCGTGAACGTAAGAGGATTTTGGTAACGTAGACGTGTTCCTTATATACAATGGTGAGAATAGTTATGTGTTATCACATCCTGACAAGTATGGCTTTAGAAATATGTGGTAATTGTATAGTGTGGTGTACTAACGATTGCTTGAAAATAAGAAAGTCTTGTCCATCTCTGGAAATGAACTCTGGCTCGATCAGGTTAAAGGGAATCTGCTTATTGCATATGCCACATGTTGATCTATTGAAGTAATACCGAATATGTCAATTTTCTACGTTTACAGCTTAATTTATGCATGATTTGCATATGTGTGAATCACTGTATACTAACCGAACTTAAGATATATATATATATATATATATATATATGCCCATTGGTAATGATTCTAAGTTGCATCTGGAAAAGTTGATCAACGAATGCTGACTTTGGTGCCGCTTTTTTGATCAATAATAGTTATTGTTTGTTTAAAATAAACATTTAACACTAACGCGAATTAAATTAATTATAATTTCCTAATATAGACTAATCTCATTACGTTCTCTTCTACTATATCTTATTGAGAATAACTCCAAATAACATTACTACACTGGTTGCCATTTAAAATGCAACAGTAAGAAGGACACACTGGATTAATGTGAAATTTGCAGAGAATATAGAGCATAGAAAGATAAAAACTGACTAGAACAACAGCTACATGACGCATCAGAGGTGCAGTGTGTGTCATATAGGATAAACAATCGGAGGCCGGCCAGACAGCCACTACGCAGTGTTAGACAATTTTTGCTCTGGCGTGAGTGTTACATATATGGTTGAAAGATACCTCGTCGTCGAAAGCGGCAGCCCTACTAGCTGATTTTCTCGTTTGGTCGGGGAAGAATAGTGGTATTTCGCGAGTGTGTTTTAACTTTTGGAGAAATTATTCCCGCGTTGGAGGGACTGCTACCACAGTGCAGCGCGTATTGGCACGATGGATCCACGAAGACATTATGCAACGGCCTGGCGGATCCCAACGATGGGCCGCAAGGACAGATAGTTTGTGCTTGTAGATTTCCTGAATCGAACAGCTACATCTCAAACACTGGTGAACGCACAGGCGGAAGTTGCCCAGTGGCCAGTGTCCCCACAACAGTACTATCTTCTAAAAGAACTGGGCATATTTGAACGGCGTCCATTACTGCTGCTTCTTCTAACTGTACAGCACAGTTATGAACGACTACAATGTTCTCGCGAATGAGAGAGCCGAATGGAAGGATATTTCTTTGAGACCAATTCTCCTTCCGTCTCCAGAATCATGACGGCCGCATCCATATCTGACGGTAAAGTGGCACTAGATAGTGTAAAGTCTTTGTTTGCATTGCCACGTCGTTCCAACAACGGGTGTTACGGTGCAGGGTGTCATTGGATTCCGTGCCCATATATGTCTCCTACGCATTACGGACATGTGACCAGCAAACGGTGCATCAACAATGCGTTGGGCTCGGTTGTGGTCAATTTAGTGCAGGCGCTGCCATGGGCAACATACCAGCAGAAGGACGCGCGCCGGCATGTGGCACGTAAAATCCTGGCCTTCCTGGCTATTTTCTTCGTCGGCGAGCTCACCTGATCTCTCGCCCATTAAACACGTCTTAACCATGATTACTTGGCGCCTCTCGCGTCAGCAACATTCTTGACAGTTGATCAGCTGTGGCATCCTGTCCAAGACACATGACTTGTCAGTCCCCAAGAGAACATCCAAGGACTATTCTTCTCCATGCCTCGCCGTGCTGTAGCCGTTCTGAACGCCCATGGTTGGCACAAGGGCTCCTGCCATTCGGCTCTTTTGTTCCACTGTTGCCACGTTGAGACTCACGCATTCCACGGAGCGGTATCTTTACTCATTTGCTACTTGTACATTACGGTATCTATCCAAATTTAGGGCTGTTAATTTCTCTCATTCTCGTCTTGCATTTTTAATAGCAAGCAGTATTTTACATGCACTACGAGAATTAATCATATTGTCCAAAACTTAATTTGATGGATATTTAACATGTTGTTTGTGTCCACGATATCTAAAATACCAGAGGTCTGGTGTAATAATTATGCGAGTACCGAAAACATTTTTTCCAGATTCGGAGGTACAATAACTGAACATGGGACACTTATCACAGGGTTCTTACACTTCGTAGAAGCTCTGAGTTTAATTTTCATGACCTGTCCTTGTGACGTCCTTTAAGGATGTTATAAACTATTGAAATCTAAAGTTTCAAAGAACTTGAAGGATAGGCATTGATGTTTTGCTGGGTCCTTTGAAAACATTTTATCGGCAAAGGTAAATCGACACGCTTGGTATGCTAGTCTGTGAAAATTGCAATCATACTTGGGTCATATTAATCTTGGGTAAATCGTGATTCAGCTGTTACAAATAAAATCATCTCTAGTTTTTTCTTGCCGAGGTAATACTGAAAAAGTAATAAGAAACATCTGCAAAGTTGTGCAAACATAGTTCCTCTCATTTTTCTTATTTCTGCGGAAACAACGCTTCAAGGGTGAAAGTCATCAGTGAACTGTATTTCAGGCGGCGTTGAAACTGGAGAAAGGCTTGAACGATTCGGATGAAACTTTGCACATACCAAGTAGACACAAAATAAGCGAATCCGTGATTGCTCTTTTCAGTTGAGAAATTTGTTTATAGAGTAGATACCCCTCCAAGAAGATATTCATGTAAAGTCACCATTTTGCGAGAATCCTGTGCGTAACCAAGATTAATGCAAGAAGAGTCAAATTAAATTTTGAAAATACATTATACATGGTCACAAAACGCTTATTTCCGTACAAAAGAGGGAAAAGCTGTTCTAGTATTAGTTTCGTGAAGTTAAAAATGTGACTATCCTATAGGTGCAGTTCAACTGGAAGGAAAAGATACAATGCTTCTAGCTAAACTATGCCGGCCGGGTTGCCATGCGGTTTGAGTAATTAAGCCCATGGTTCGAGGGTTCCAAGTTTCAGTCTCGGCAGGGAAATCAGTGTGGATTTTAACTGGCTGTAGATGGGCGAACCGTGACGGGCCCCAAGTCAAAAAGTTACTAGACTGGCCCATATAAAATAAAGTTTACCAAAGTGTTCTTTCGAAAGACCAAAAGAAGTGACAACTGTTGGATATTTTTCGCTTGTGAAAGAATTTTGTGTGCTTCCACTTTTCGGACACAGTTATCTTATACATGCATGACATTTATCTGTATTTACGATGCAATTTATTAAACTACAATGGATAGTCACCACAATACAAAGATATATTCAAATACGCTTAGTATCAAACTGGATACAGAATAGAAATACCACCAAAGTTTCACATAATTGTGGAATATTCTTTCAACATGAATAGTGTACTAACATGTGACAGTTCTGAAAAAGTTGCTATGATTCGTTGTGCGTTGTGTAGAATATCACTTTATTAGAACATTTGAGGAGTCCAGAAGCAAAGGGGGTTTAAAAACAGTGACGAGCATAAACATTCGAGTTAATATTTTATATAAAACCCAAAATATATGTAACAAAAAACGGTCATGTTTTGTGTAGAGAAACTTGAAGCTGAATGTGTCCATACGAAACATATGACAATTTTCCGTCATATATTTCGTATTATATGTAACCGACTACCTCAATCTTTTTTATTCGTCAATACCACTCTTATCCCTTTGCTTCTGGAGTAAACATTTCTTTGAGGGCTACAATAACTGAGAAACATGTGTTGAGTGGATACATAAAATAAAAGTAATATCGTACGTTATGATACATACTCGATGAGGCAACACGGTTTTAATAAATGTTCATGCTACATCCGAGGTGGCTAATGATAACGACAAAGATGCATTTTACGAGGAGCTAGAAAGATAATTTGACCGATTAACGAAGTAAAATACGAAAATTGTGTTGGGTGATTTAAACGCTAAGGTAGGAAGGAAGGAAAACTATAGACCTAGGATAGGCAACTACAACAATAAAGAAAGACTGGTTAAAGAGCACGTACTTTAAACACAAAGCGATACAGTAATATACATGCATACTTCCGGATTACGCAACTCTCAGGTCTCGATCACGTATTAGACGAAGACTCACGAACATAAAGGACGTTAGGCCTTACAAAGGAGTGGAAGGTGTCACCGAACATCGATTAGTGATCACAATAGCGAGGGAAAAGCGTAGGCAAAAGATCGAAACAACTGCAATTCGAAGTTAAACAATTAAATAATCCAAGCGTAAGAGCAGATTACAAACTCAAAATCTGAAATAGATATGAAATCTTAGCCGAATCTTGTAGTATTAAAGATGATATTAACAATTAAATTGATGTAAGTTGTGGAAGGCAAATATTTTATACAGTGTAGGGAACAGCAAAGGGACATTTGGGTGAGAAGAAGCAGCAGAAACAAAGCCTTGGTTTGATGAAGCATCAGTTATTCCGCCATATACCAATGCGGGTGTGTCACCCCCTCAAATCCTCGAGAACACCCCTCCCCAACTTTAACATTTTTCCTGTTTAAAATCGATAGATACCGTGCAATACTCTACTTACATCATTTCAATTTTGAATGAACCTCCCCCGTAAAATGAAAATCCTATGAAGCCTCTCTTAAGCTTCACGAGGAACGGAAAGAAGCAAGGCAAAGATGGACAGGTATTGAAAGCGGAACAAATAATAACCACTACAGTAAAACGAAAGTCATCGCCACGCGGGGGTTAAGAAGCAAGAAGCAAAAATGTCAGGTGCAGAACATTCAGGATATAGAAGAAAATTGGAAAGAAAAATCAATTTTGAGATCTCTAAACTCGTTAGAGGGAAAATTCGTTAAGGGGAGGTTACCAGCTTAGATTAGGAATGATTAGAAATGAACACCGATAGATTCAAGCGGAGTCTACAAAAACTATCAATGCGTGGAAAATTATTTCGACAAGTTTCTTTATAGAAACAGCCAAGAGAAACACAGGAATTCATAATCTATACATCTGAACCGCTGATTTACGAGATCGAAATGTTCGTAAAAATTGAAATAACCAAGAATAAGCAATATACCAGCTGAATTAATTAAAACTGGAGTAATGGCACTAATCAAGGTACTGCATTGATAAGTGTTGTATGGAGAAAGGAGGAACTTCCAAAGTAATGGAAAACCTCAATAATAGTTCATGTTTATAAAAATTCATACAAAGGACTCTAATAATTACCGTAAAATCTCATTACTCTCAATATGTTATAAAATACTGATTAATATCCAGCTAACTCGCCTAAGCGTATTCGTGGATGAAATAATTGGAGAGCACCAATGCTGATTTAGAAGAAGTAGATCCGCGTTGGGCCAGATTTTTGCCTTTAAACCAATCTTAGAAAAGAAATGGAAATTCAGTTGGGCTGTTCAGCAGATATTAATTGATTTTAAGAAAACATATGAATTTATCAAAAGGGAAAACAATATACAATATTCAAGTACAATTTGAACTTCCGAAAAAAAATGTTCAACTAGTGAGGATTTGTCTCAGCTACCCCATAAGCATAGTAAACGGATAGGTAATAATATGTCAGATAGTTTCGAGATTCACAACTAATTGAAACAAAGCGACGTCTTGTCACGTTTACTGTTTAACTTTGCGTTAGAATATGCGATTCTAAAAATAAAAGATGACAAAAAGGGGCAATTGCTGAATGGCTTGAATCAACTGTGTTTATACGCGGATAATGTAGGTTTAATAGAATACGATATAGATGCACTACAAAGAAACACCGATATCTTATTAGAAGCTCACGGTGAGATAGGTCTACGGGTAAAAATAGAGAAAACAAAATACATTAGAACAAACCGAATCACTGAGAATGAAAGAATAGATACATAACAAGTACTAATGAGAACATAGAGAGAGGTCACGGAAGAAATAAAAAATGCTTAAGATTGGGTAAGGCATGTTTTTATTCAGTCCAGAAACTAGTAACCTCGCGATTGAAATTAAAAATATACAGAACGGTTATTCCGCCGGTAATATTTTACGGTTGCAAAAATTGGAGTACAACCCTAGCATATGAGAGTATTTGAAAATAAGGCCTTGAGAAAGATATACGGGCCTAAGCGGGACAAGATGACTGGTGGATGGAGGACAGTGTATAATGAGGAACTTCAAGAGCTTTTTGACTCACCTGTTTTTGTAAAATTATTGGAATTGCAACAGCTAATGTGGGCAACCCATGAAGCTCGGATGAAGGAGAAATGAAAATGATATTCAATCATGGTTGATAAAACGGGGGAAAGAAAACGTTGGGAAGACCTAGAAAACGTTGCTAGGATAATATTAGATGGGATCTTCAAGGAGTAGGTGTTTGTGACGAAAACTGGCTTGACCTTGCTCAGAATAAAATCCTATATTACTCCGGGGATGAGCTTGCGTGTTCCGTCAATCATAGAGTAATTAAGTAGGTCGTAAAGACAGTTCATGCATGTCTCTTGCTTCTATTTTATTGTCATGGAATTTTAAGAAATATATATACGAATAAGATTTCATTTAGTTTTACGATACATGTGTGCCGGGGTCTCTTCCGCTTCAAGCAACTCTAAGAAAAACGTTTATTTCTTAATTTTATATGTACTAAGGTAAATGCACCAGTAATGGACAGTGTTCCAGTAATGGACACTTGAAAAGAAAAGTTATAAAATACGATTTTACGAAGGGTCGTAATCATTTCGCCTACATGGGAAAATTTAATATAGTATGTTTTGATGCCACTGAATATTATTCCCCCGTCATTGCTTTCATCTGATACTTTTCACATGATGTTGAAGTTAGCTCCACCGTTTCACCTACTCTTTCATGCATTCTGTTAAGCAAGTGATTAAGGCGAGAGCTTTTGTTTTTTTGTTCATTACAATAACGTTTACTTTTGTTGTTGTACACCATCATCAATTACGAAATGTCTTGGTTTTGAGTATTTAAATGACCAAACTAATTATAACTTGGATCTGTTATGCAAGGCAGGAGGTGTCCATTACCGGTACGGAAAAGTCAGTTTTTGTCCATTTATGGACACGCACAATTCATTACTGAGTTGATATTGAAATCCTTGATTTAATGTGTTTTCATTAACGTCCTAAGCGAGCTGATGCGCTTTTAAGGATGACACTTACAGTTTTGATAAAGTGGGCTCCGAACCACTCCGTTCAGCAACTCTAAGAGGAAATTAAGCTCATGAACAAACACACCCAAAATGAGCGCGCGAAACTCTGCGAAATCGTAATTCTGTTAGTTGTTTTATTTCAACTAGGGAATGATTATTTATCTCTCATGACCATATGTTTGACAATAAATTTTTTGGTCCCATTTTTCTCAATGATGAACGAGAAGATGCCCATTAACGAAATAATTTGAATTTGAATTTAAATGTATTTATATCTCTTATTTTACATGTTTTTATAAAGATTATATTCCTCACATAAGCTAATGCTTGTGTGTGAGTCAACATCTCAAGCCGTTGTTCTTTATTATTATTACCTTGTTATTTTATACAGATATATTTTTTTTTCATGAACAAATATATTGCAATGTAAAACCAACACCTATTTACAAAATATATACATTCTACGATACTATAATACTGCAATGCTACAAGATCATTTGTATATAACAGTTCGTTTAATCTATGATTGCTTATACTTGTTCATTTGATATATTTAAAACCCATTTTGACATTAGTTTTTTATACCTGTTTATATTTTTCTCTGTTTTTATATTTTGTTTGTTTTTGAATATTTTGTTTTGTTTTTATTTGTTTTGATATTAAACACTAAGTTATTCAAAGCAAGTTATAATTCCATTTTTATGGCCGGAAGGATTCTATGGCTCAGGTAGCTGTAAGTTAGGGAAACTGAAGCTGGAAATACTCGGATAGGTCTAAGTTGATGGTCACATCAGTTCACCTCATGTTATTACTGTAGGAAGAAAATATTAAAACATTAGTAAGGATGGTTGGCAGCTGGTTTCGAACGAAGGACATTCGGAACGATGCATCAGTAGAAACAATCAGATAATCGAAGAACAACATTAGGCATGTAATCGTGTTTACT
>JAGDQP010049167.1:0-14564 GCA_022664845.1 Lepisma saccharinum | reverse complement strand
AAAACATCACTAAGCATAACAACACAGAATATATAAAGAATACATTCCTTCCCAAAAGAACAAGGGTATTGCTTATTCAAAATTCCCGCGGTTGACATCACACTATAGCAGATACTACTACTACTACTACTACTAATAATAATAATAATAATAGTTAATATAACGGCTTTAACTGCACATCTTATTCTCTTTTTCTCATAATCGGGCGATCTGACAAGGAGAGTCCGTCAATTGTAAAACTTATTTTCGATTCATAACTTGTAATAAAAGCTGAGTGTTAATGTGGCAAAGCACTAAGATGCGCTTCTTCGCCTTGGCCGAAAAAATCGGCTTTGAAATATTCGGCGCAGGTCATATGGGAATTTTTATATATTAAAATGTTTATACATATAATTCCCGTCAATAATGTAGAAACATTATGCGTATAATAAGGTTTTTAAATGCCTTTTTCGGAGAAACAGACTTTTCGAACTTCATTGTTTTTCGAGAACAAATTTATATTCTAAGAACATTATTAATTTTTCATAATGTTTACCGATTATATTTAACGTATGAACAACATGTATGAAATTAATTCTGTTCGTAATAAGTTTGGCACATTGCGGTTACCTGTTACATATATTTGTTATTCTTAAAATTTCTATCTTTTTGTTTAGAATAACCTTCCCCACCATGAGACCCTCTTTCTTGAAAGTTAATGTTCTAGCGTTGGTCGGCATTTCTACTATCTTACTTCGGTGGATACGGCCCTAGCAAGCACGTACATCAATTCCTTTTCCTCTGTATAGATTCGAATTTCCTGGTTGACTAACCTTGATTTCTCTACATGGGAACTTTTTCTTTCAAACGTTTATGAGATCCAGGACGTCTTTCGGGTCTCATGGCAGCCCGGGTTACTCTAGCTGGATTCTGTCGGCCTCTTCAATTGTGGGGAAGGTTATAGATTTCCCTTGTAAATGTAAGTGAAGAACAACTATTCGTATTACCACATAGAGTTTGTTTGGTTCTTCCAGTCGCGACAGATGTTAACTCAGTTTCAAGTTCTTGTAGATATTATTTGGTGTTAATTTTTCCTAATTTCTTCTACTAATTTGTCCCTGCAACCTTCTCGCTCGTCCCTTCTCATACGCATTATTCCCATGAATCCGTTTTTAATCTTCTTTCCTCCTTTTCCTTGAGAAACTTGAGATCCATGATTTCCACTTCATCTTGTTCTGTCTCTTTTTGCATTCTTCATTGTTGGTGAGTTTCTGCATTCTCCAGCAGCAGCCTGCTCGTCCCTGTCCTTATTTTGTAATTTCTCTTTTTCGCTCTCTCCATTTCAGGCCGGCTGAACTTGAAGACATTTCATATACTATCATCCATTATCACTAGCTGAAATCCGATTCCGTTAATCAGGTCTGCTACAAATGGTCAACAGACAAATTGATCGACAGGGCCAGTTGGTCGACACGACAAGGACAGTTGGTCGACAATTGTCTGGCGAGGACAGTTGGTCGACACGACAATTGGTCGACAAGGACAATTGGTCGACACGACAAATAGTCGACACGACAATTAATCGACAAGGACCGTTTTCAATACCTAGAAACATTACCTCAGAAACAGACGGATTTTACCGTTGCTGTTAAGAAACAACCAAGCCTACTTATGCTTTCCTTTCTCAATTCAGTACAGATATTGAAAGGAACAAATTTCTAGGCACTTCCCCTTGTTTTAAATAGAAGAATTCAGTGGAAAACGTGTATCGAACCTGGGTTATATATTTCAATCATTTTGAAATACCTTCGATATTACTTTATCTTTATCATACCTTGAACCAAATAGTTGATTTGAATTTTGAACTAATATGTTATAGTGAGTCAAATTATTTTCTACCATATGTTAGATTAGTTCAGATCGTGCACTCATAGCCCAGTGTTCTACGTTTCTTTGTCGTAATAAGGGGACTTCACGTATTAAAGTGTGGTTAAGTAAAACAAGACTGACTGATGAATCTAAGTCCCTCGCCAAATATGAAAGTCAACAATCTAATGAGTAGTTGAATTATTTGTATCATATTTATAATTTTTTTAACAAAAAAGTTAGACTTATATGTGGCATTATTTGGCGGCGTTAAACGGTTGCCAGGACTTATTTGAAGACTTCACAGGAGGAAAGCCCAACGTATTATTACACGTAGTCGTCTCCCGCAAGAGGGGGTACCATCCCTGCTAAATTTTTCATATCGTTTCAGAGAGAGAAAGGGAAAAACGACAGTTTATTAATACATTCAATGACAATATTGGTATTACGAATACAGGCAGTTCTGTTTACGCCACAATTACGGCATGTATGTATAGATTTGTTTCAGTTGGAGCTTTTAGAGGATTACCACCCTTTTGTCTTTGTTCAAAAAGAGACCTATACTCACACAGTCTGAAAGCGATTCTCTGTTTCAACCTTTCACCGTTGGTGAATTGAAATATGCACTTACTGCTATGAATAATGATTAAACCGGTGAAACCGATGGCTTGAAAGTTCGCTAGACTTGACGACTTTAACAAGAGTGTTAACTGACGTTTTAATTCGTTGTGTCACGTGCAAGTCATTCCCCAAGAGTTTAGAATCTATTGCTATTCTGCTAATAAAAAACTAGAGGTAACCGTTCGAATGGCTTGCCTAAATAAAGGATAGTACTTTCTTCCTGATATCTAACTTGAATAATATGTTACAAGGTTTAAATCTCTCCTCTGCCTCCGTGCAAGCGCTGTTCCTTGTTTAAGACATAGTTCATTTCGTGCGAAGCCCGTCTAAAGTGGGTAGCATTCGACAGTCGGTGGATTCTTATTTCAATGTCTGGCAATCGCCTGGAATTAGATAAAACACTACTCTTTTCGCTGGTGGATAAGGAAATTCGGAATAGTATAAATATACGTATTTAAGTGGCTCGTACGGTCAACAGTTTGGGCATTCATTCGTCTAATAATTTGCTGGACACCGTATGCATCACTGGACAAATGGTAGGCACTTTGACCAAATTTCTGACTAGTTTTGATACATTTCTTGGGAGGATTCCTTTTGTTAAAATTTTATTGTCAGTAAACTAACCTCCTTTATTCAAATTCTTCCATTAACATTGTTTGCCTTGAGCTTGGCGACGGAATTTAATATTGTACTTAGCACGGCTTCGCAAAGGGAAATTTGTGTCTTCTTACGGCAAATTCATAGCAAATATTATATAAGTTTTAGCAAATAGGCAGCTTCGTTACAGACTTTTGATACAGACTGGCAGCCAATCAGACGCTTCTAACGCGCTCACGTGGTGTAAACAAGGAGCATGGCGCCTGCTTATAAAGATGTTTCTGAATTATGTTAGTATTACAAGAAAGATGTTCTCACATAGCATTATAATGCAGATTTACAGCATTTTAATAATCATAATTGAAAATGTGACGGTGATCGACATTTGGTTAGATACTCCTCAGGCTCGTTTAATTGGTAATAATATGTGAAGTTACGATTGATACATGTTAATGTTACTAATCTCGTCATTTATTTTCCACAAATGATACTATGTGGTTTCAAACGACTTGAAATACAAAAAAAAAAAAAAAAAGTTTCAGATGCTATCTTAAAATTCATGAAAGGTTATATAATGACTTAGTTTCGAAAACGTCAATTCCCACACAATGTACAAAGGCACATCTTTAATACACTTACATTCTTATTTCGTGGTACGGTATATATTTTAAAATTAAGCCCAAATTCATATTACACCTTTGTATTTCATATCCCTATTCTTACTTAAGAAAATACACAAGAACGTTCTTCTAAACCATTCATTAAATGCATGTGCTCACTTCACAAACATTTGTCCCAACATTAAATAAAGCCAATTACGAGCAATCAACATGTATAAAGTACTTACTAGAATTCAAATCCTATTGAATAGTGTCTCCTGTTTCTACTTTTGAATGGAAAGGACATTGAAATTATTCATTACTCATGCAAGATAGGACTTCGTTCCTTTTATAAGATTTCACCAATTAATTTTAGCTTCATATTTATACATTTTTCGAAATCAGTCAACACAAGTTGATCTGTAACTGATTTGCTACCAGAGTTTCTCAGGCGCAAGTTTTCGTCTTTAAAATCTCCAGTTTGCTCAAGGTGACGTCATTGTAAAAGTCAAGCAAGTCGATATTAATACGGTTTCTAGCAAACGAATTGCAATCTTCTTTTGCATTCACGCAAGTCGATATTTAATCAGGCCCCTCGTTACGGCACTCCACTACCTGCGGAGATATTTAGATGAGAAACTTTTTGTTGTTATGCAGTGTGAAAGATGGCAAATGGGAGATCCGGGTTCGAGTCCCGGTCGCAGCAGCTGTCAATTTTTCTGTGTGAATTTCAACATATACCATACACAAACCGATTATTTGTAAAAAAAAGTAATTACATTATTACAGGTCATTGAATATTTGATTCAATATATTAATTATATTAAATGTTATTTTAGTACACTGCTTGAAAGTTACGAATGGGGTTCCGACTCTCCCTAAGTAAATGATTGTTCGGCGCGGTTTTATCCGGGATCTCAGAAGATCTACCCCTCGGGCAGCGTGAATTGTTTTCTTATTTTTAATCACTTCCTGTTCATTATGCTTCTTTATCTTTCGAGGGCGAAATAAGTCATCCAAACTTGGCAATAAGATGTAACGGAATTGCTACGTAATTTACAAGGGAAATAGGCATATCTCCCATTCAATTGTTGTAGAAGCAGAAAATCTATAAACTGATACTCTCCACCTTCCGTATGGGGTCACGAATCTATGGTTGAAAGCATGGGGAAGGTTAAGGAAGGAGTTGCGCACGTTTGCACACTCTACCTTGATGTACTCACAGTACATAATACCCGTAACCGCCTTGCTAATTGAGATGAGTCATTCGTAAACGGATAAGAAAGTGCGGTTGTGACTGCGGAAAGAACAAATGTGGAAGCAGGGGGTCAAAATATGGTCGAGGTCATGGAGTCATTCTCCGCAAATTCGACCCTGGTATTTTTGATGTATTATTTATTTACAATTTATTTATTTATTTATTGCTTCGGTAAGCTATAAACTAAATAAATTTATGAACTTAACACCCGCATTAGAATGTTAATAGCGTCACGGCAATTTAGATTTTTAAACATGAAATATGGATGAACACGTTTTTTTAAGTTTCTTCATGAGTCAAAAATCCCTGACACGTTTAACCAAGACTCGTCTTGAGATTAGCTAAACAGTGCGTTAGCCGTTTCCAACAGTCTTGTGTCGGCCAATTGTCGTGTTGACCAACTGTCCTTGACCAATTGTCGTGTCTACCAACTGTCCTTGACCAATTGTCGTGTCTACCAACTGTCCTTGTCGACGTATTGTCGTGTCGACCAACTGTCCTTATCGACCAATTGTCGTTTCAACCAACTGTACTTGTCGACCAATTGTCATGTCAATCAAGTGTCGTGTCGACGAATTGTTTGTCGACCAATTGACCGGGTCCCCTTTAATCATATCCTTTGCACTTACTCGCTGTTTTCCTCTATAAGCCCATTCCGCTTGCTGGAATCGTGATCCTTAGTCTGTTAGTTGAATTAAAAGTTAACAGAAGATGCAGAAGTTCCAGATACTCAAGAAATTCTTATCTCGGTGATTTAACATGGATTTATCTGAAGCCGTACCTATTTCCCTGTAGTATATTGTTATGCTTTCCCTCTCGTTCTTTATATAGCAAATTGTCAGATTCTTATGTCAAATTGTCATGCGGTAAGGTCACCAGCTGAACGAAATCCTGGGAAAAGTTGGTAACGTAGGATTTATAATGTGGGCTACTATGTTATTGCTTTGGTATAGCAGGACTTTCTTAGTTATTCATATCCTGATTGTATTTCTGAGGCACTAGTTCTTATTCACTCATGGAAGAATTTTGCTTTCCTTGTGCTAATTGTGCAAGGCTTTCCTAATTTGTTTTCGCCATGCTAATTTCCAGTTATTAAGGTTGTTTTCCATTATCAAATTTTACACTAATGTGTTGGAGTTGTATTGGAGTTGGACTAGTAGTACAAGGACAACTCGACCCCACGTCGTACCTACCAATTTGTTTAATAGCATGATTGGGAAACTTTTTAAAAATTCGTATCATCCAAAATTCAAGCTCCAACACCAATAATCTAGTATTTTAAACTAGAATATGGTTTCAGGAAGGGTAAGTTGACAGAGAATGCAATAAATATCTTCTGGAATCCAATATGAGAACATAAGCAAATAAATCTGCTGTATGTTTTTAGTTTTTTCGACCTCACAGGAGTATTCGATAACCTCTGGTGGCAAGGGCTGCTGCAGGGTTTAAGGAAATTACATCTCCGTAAGACTCATAGCATGTTGTCCGCGGTTATGTTAACAACTAAACGATTGAGTCAGGCATGGTAGGGAGGTAAATAATCCGAATAGCAACGAAGGGGTGTCCCCAGGGATTGGTTGAGTAACCGATCTTCTCGGAGATCGCCTTCCAACCCTGTTTGAAGCTCCTGCACAGCATGGCGAAACGTAGATTTCCTATCTGCAATGACAGAGTAACAAACCATTACCTTTCGCCAAATCCTAGGCCAAATAACCATTATCTCCTAAGCAAACAAATGTCCCAGAGGTCTCTGACCGATGGAACACAGGGGCTTCTTGGAGTGCCGGAATTCCGGCAATCCAAGTATCTCTAGGGACATGCCTGCCCCAAGGCAAGGAGCTCAAAAATGAGCGTGATGTACGACCTTGAAAGTACACAACTTGGCTTGTGTAAAGGATACAAAGAGGCAGGGGTGGTATGCGGGTTCCCCTAAATAACAAATAAGCAAACAAATATAGGTAAGAAACGACTTCACATTTGAATTTCTGGAAACGAGCTACCCTAAAACGATATGTCACATAAAGCTCTTCCTATTTAAAATTCTCAACATATATACAAGATGGCCGTCATGGAACTTATCCGCCTATCAACTATATCCAACATTTGGTGTCCCTGTATCGAACCATATTTTAATTAGTAGATTCTTTCCAGACTACCGCCTTACCATGACATTAAAAATATCTTTTTTAAATTCGTTTATTTGTTAAGAGTTGAAATTTACACCTTGAAAACAGTGATAACTTTGTATCAGTTCATTCTAGGTGAAAATGGTAATAATAACTCAGAAAAAAAACACGATCTTTCATTTTTATTCCTGCAAAATTTCTATACGGGCCACTGTTTATGAGATAAATGCAGAAAGCAGGTTTGGCGCCATTAAAAAAAAAAAACAGCTGTCAGTTCTCAGGCTCTAAACGGATTAAATTTTTGATATGTTATTCAGCACATCTTTGTGCATAGAATAGCGACAAAGTAATTTTTATCCCAGTTTTTTTTACCAGAAATTGTATTTTACCGGGACTTAACACACTAACCTATTCCCATAACATTTACTGTGCACTAATGACTTGTAATAGCACGTTGGTATTTTAGCACATTAGGGGAGGATCTGGTTATGTAGTGTACGCAGTGACTTGGATATCACTTGTCCCTTTTGTGCTATAAGATTTCACAAATACGCCCTCTTGGTAATTTTTCAATTTTTTGTGCTTTCAGCAATATAGAGCACAATTTTTGTGAGATTTAGGTGTTTCTTAAAACGTGTTCTTCTTGAGTCCACATTGGCCGCGGTACCTCAAGTAGTAGAGCGCTGACCTCTGGCGCTAGGGGTCGTCGGATCGATCACTGCTCATGACATATGGGCTGTGTGGTAGACAAACACCGTGTGCGTGGGTTTTCTCGAGGTTCTCCCGTTTCCTCCCACTTTCTTCATTCCACCAATTCATCTCATCACATCCATCTGGCCTGAGACAAAGTTGCCTAAAGGCCTTAAAAATTAAATTCAAATTGAGTCCACATCAGAGTTACTAGAAAAAATATTACCACCTACTTGGATATATTATTTGTCCAACCTCAGGCACACCAAATATGGAGCTCTAGAAATGTCAAAATTTTAAAGTCGTATTTTGGAAGCTTTTTTCTGTGGATATAAACAAGCTCTGGGGCTTTTGATGCAATACGTATGTTCCTTCGGGAAAGGTCTGTTGGATGTGTAAACATCATTTGGCTGTGATAAATAGTCGCAAAGTTATTGAGTCCTGAAATTGGCTTCGGAGCATATTACTTTGAAGGTCAAATTTTCTGATCCACACTATCATCTTCCACAGGACTAACTCAGGAACTATTTCACGAAGTAAGGTCATATTTCGTGCAAATGCCTTCCAGACATGGTTGATTCTTCATACCAAATTTCAGCCAAATCTCAGACCTGGATCTGAAAGACCTGGTCGAGCTGAAAAAGAATGTCCCTTCTTTATCATTGTGAGTGTAATACTTTTTATTGTTTATTTAAATAATTTTCTGGCTCTGGAGCTCTGCTTTTGGCCAACAAAAATAGTTTTAGAAAGGCAAGGGTGAATCTTTCTGTTTGTAGATTCTTCCATTCACTGTATGAAAGCATTCAGAAATGAACAGTGAATGTACTAGGTATATTTTTCTGTCCAGAATAGATTAACGGTAAGTGAAACATTCGTGTAAGATCATCCTCTATGTTCTGACGTCTGCTTCGTAGATATTTTATTCACTCGCTGTACAAGTGATATTTAAGGCAGTTATATATATAAATTTTCGCGTAGTCATATTATAGAGATCCGAAAGGAAAAGTTAATTTACATATCACATTAGTCGACAGAAAATCTACAGAGGTATACTCCGAATTACACCTTAACTTACGACACTTTACACATATGATTGCTTTGAATTAAGAGCACACCAAAATTTACCTCAACTTGTTATGTACTTATTTCTGATTAGCTTCTACCTGCATCGCTATTTGTGTCATCATTGATATAATATTGTACTTGTATTTAAGACCATTTTTGACGTACATCATACTCCTGAAGGTAATTATTAAGGCTCGGATTTTTTGTTTGTTGTTTGATATTTTAGATCTTTCAATGTTTCTTCTCATTGTGGGATTCAAGGAATATCATATCAAAATTTTATTTCAATTATTAATAATTTATTTGACTTAAAAAATAAAAAAAATATATTTAGAAGCCTTTAAAAATAATAAGAACAATATATTCGCACAAAAATTCAGCGAGAGAAGTGAGCGCTTAGCATAAAGAGCAACACTTTCGTACTAAGCAGTGTTTAAAAAGTATGCAAAATTGACGCTCCAGGGTCACCAATCATTAGATTTGTCCACCCGGAGCCAATTTTGGCCACAAGTTCTTTGCTCTAAATTGTTCTAATTTGGACGTTCTTTGACATGGTTTGAAAACCATACTCGAAAGATAGGAAAGGAATAGAAGGGATGACTGTTTCACTTATTTTATTGGACCCTACTTAATTCTTGTCTAATTTCAATATGTTGGTGCATTATTATGTAATATTCATGTAATTTATATTTAACGTAAATATAAATAATATGTTATGAGGCTACCAGTAGTTACAGATGGCCACCGCAAAATTTTTCCGGATGTCTCATTGGCCACCAAATGTTAGAGAACTTTTTAAACACTGGTACTAAGCTGTTTTTAAAGTACAGTATCTTCCAAGTAACACGTCACGCCATTCAATCATGAGGATTAAAGAACTTGAAATGACCCATCTGTTATTTTAAATATCATCAATGACTGATTTAATCTCGATTTCTATGTGTGTCTGAACCATCAAGCTGTGGACCCCTACTTAACTATACTGGACTGATTGGTCTGAAGACAGACGCCAGAGTAAACTAACATTTCCCCTCGATCATCCACTTCCAGTTTA
Source organism: Lepisma saccharinum (assembly GCA_022664845.1). NCBI lineage: Eukaryota > Metazoa > Arthropoda > Insecta > Zygentoma > Lepismatidae > Lepisma > Lepisma saccharinum. The sequence continues at coordinate 4,709 of JAGDQP010049167.1, read as the reverse complement.
AACCTACTTAGTCCAGGTTTTCAGTTCTAGCTACGTTTTCAATGCTTGTCATCGCTATGCGGCCCGTTTTTCATTTAAGGTTTAATTCTTGAGTTATGTAGTACCGGATTTTGCATATAATAGTACATGTTGTAAATAATATTTACGTTTTTAGTAAGAATTAAGGCGTTCTATTTCGGTACAGCAAAGGGACGAAACTTACTTGAAGTAAACTACTTATATATATTTTGTTTTACATTTTACCTTCCATATCTTGCAGTTTTACAGTAGGAAAAGCGGGATTTTGGTAAAAAAAATATATATATAAAAAAATATTTCCCCATTTCTTCAAAAAATATTTTTTGAATTATAAAAAAATATAATGCAAGCATTACTAATTATGTAGTAAGTGTGGGAGTATGTCTGTAGTAGATTTGTGGCATTCAGAGCACTCTGATGTGTTTGGTCACATCATGAAGAGCTGGATCTGAACACTAATGAAGAATGTGTTGTGGAGTGTAACAAAAATAGAATCCTTTATTCTAAACATTTTGATATTTCAGATGCAGTTGCTGTCAGTGGTTTGAAATCAATGATCAACAATAACGTTTATGATTGAAAAAGACAGCTTAGAGAAGATTTCTGTTCTTGTTTGCTGTGCAATACTAATTTCTTCACAATTTACCTCTTATATTAGAAATCCCTTTGATGTTGCAGTTAACCAATCATGAACTTTGTGCAAATACAAACTTCCATTGTGGTTTCCTAAGACAACACGTCTTACTTTCTTATTTGGTATGTATGACGATGTTTATCTAGATCTTGGTGCCTCTAGCGTTGAATCGAAGCTTCTTTCGACATTCTCAAAAATGAACTTTCTCTCTTGTTTAGTTATGAGGAGCTAACCTTTCAATTTATGACAATTTTTAAACACTCTGTGTATGTGTACATGATGCCTGATGGAAGGAAGTACAAAAATGTTAAGTTACATTCAGCAATATCTTACATAATACATACTTACCAACTTGCTCTTTGGCTTAAGGAACTCGCAAATTCATCTCCGCAGTAATAAACGTTCTTCATAGGATTCTATCCTGAGCAAGATCAAGCTAGTTTTCACCACAAACACCTACTTCTGGAAGATCCCTTCTAAATTATCCTCCCAACGTCGTCTCGGTCTTTCCAACGGTCTCTTTCCATCCGGCTTTCCAACCAAGATCTTCGTTTTTACCCCATACGAGCTACATGGCCTGCCCACCTTAGTCGTTGCAATTTCACTATTCTTACAACATCGGGTGAGTTCGTAAAGTTCTTCATCCATTCCCCGGTCATCTCGTCCCGTTTCGGCCCGTGCACATAATACATAATTGAAAGTAAATGTTTAAACGGATGAACAGATACAGTTTTAATGGCAGTGAGACTTTCTTCAAGGCATATAACAGTTCTGAGAAAAACTTACTCGAACGTCAGATGACTATTTATCAGGATAATGAAAATACAATGGGATGACGGATTATCCGTATGATCAATAAAATCTGGATGGCGAATCAAATTCGGGTGACGTCATCTGGGTACTGTTTGCTGTCCGGATTTTATCTGGATATCTGTCTTTCGAATTTTATACATTACCCTGATATCCGTTATCGGGATAGTATTGCCATCCAAATATTACCCGCGTTATCCGGATATATATTATAACTGATTATTTGCGTAGTCCGCATGATTCGACTTTCCTAAAACGAATAGGGGGTAATCTGTTATTCGTATATCCAATGTATAGATTTTTTTACCATCTCTGTGTAATGCGTTGTCTAAGACGAGTTAATTCATCTAATACGTAAGGATACTGACGTAAGTTCGGGCGAGGGAAGAATCTCCACAACAATATTCCTCCCTGGGCACGGCCTTCTGTGTTGTTCTTGTGTAAAAGTGAGAAAGAAAGAAAGAAAGAGAGAGAGAGTGAGTGAATGAGAGAGAATTTGTGTGTGTTACTGTAAAAGAGAAATAACATTTACTTCAAGGTAAAATGTTCTTTCATTGCCATAATGGCGAAACGCTAATTAGCATTTGATCATTCTATTGTTGCTTATCTTTTCAGCCTACAAAGAGTTTGTGAAGAACAATAGCTATTTGAAGCCATTAATTGGCGTTCTTCCTTATTGGTGGAGATTTGGTCAGTGCATTCGGAGGTATATGGATACTGATGAGGCTTATCCTCACATAGTCAACGCAGGAAAATATTCCACTGCATTTGTTGTGTTCATTTTCCAATTGTTCGACAATTATTATGGAGGTATGAAATGACAGTAATAAAATAGTCTTTACTAATTTCTTTTTAGTTTCTGTAGAGTTTGATGTCGTAACCTACTACCTCACTTGTACGGGTAGAAACTTATATTAACGAGTGATTTAAACTACGTTCGATCGGAAGCAGAGTGCAAGAACACTGACTACCATGCTATTTCGCTCGTCACTGAAGTGAACTTCCCTAGCACACAATATGTAGATTTACCAACTGTCCAAGCGTTGTCGGGATTGTTGCGGATATCCATGTCAGTCCTGGATCCCAAGCAAAAGCTTTCCAGGAATTTCCAAGATTGCGAAACATGTTAAATTAACTGTAATAATTGCTTAACCAATAACATTAATAGAAGTGACTACCCTTTATCATGGAAATAGGGATGTCAAAAATATCGATATACCGAAATAGATATCGGTATTTTAGAATATCGAAAATTCGGTATCACCTATACCGATATACCAAATCGATATCGATACACACCGAATATCGATATACCGAAATATCTAAATATAGATATACCGAACAATGTCAATAAACTTAACAATATGGGAATATTGAAATACCGAATTTTTCTGAAATTCTGAGAAAATTAACACTTATATAGAGGAAGTAGCATGGCAGAGCTTAAACCAGGTCAGTTTTAGTGACCCGGCCTGACCCGGACGTAAGTGATCCGTTCTAAAACTTGACCCGATTCATCCGGTTTGATAACTTAATAAGCTTCAGTTTCGTATTTTTCCTGCTCTTGGGGGTAACATCTCCGGTCCCAGTCATCCCTCAAACGCAAGAAAATAATCAAATGCTCTACTTTGTCCTTTCGGATGGCGAGACATAAATCGGGTCACCGGGTCCCAAGCATAGACCCGGTTCAGAACTTGACGTACTGTGCTATATGCCCAATCATTCTAGTGTTGATTGGAGAGCCAAAATATGACGTCAAACAACTCGCTGAACACTTAGGGTCGATTGCAAAGACGGAGTTTAGACTTGGTTTAATGTAGGCTTAGACTGAAACATTAATTTGAATGCAAAAGTTTATTCTGAAACCATTATGTCAATGCGCTAGTGTCAATTTATAAGCATTGAATTTAAATTTAATTTATGGCCTTTAGGAAACTTTGGCTCAGACCAGTTCAATGATGATAGTAACATTGATGGAATGAAGCATAATAAAGTAGAAGAACGGGACAATACCGAGAGAACTCACGCACATGGTATTTGTCCACAGCAAAACCCACATTTCAAGAGTCGGGATCCAACCGGGAACCCCATGCACCAAGAGTAAGCGCTGACTCACCGCAAGCCCTTAAAAGCAGTGAGATAGATTCATTGCTGTGTTTCAGCCTTTGCGGCGCCAGGATACAATTTCTCAGAGCTTCAGATATTTGTGGCACGACACATCATCGTAGTCTTTTCTAATTCGTACTTATTTTGCGGGATTATATTTTCTTCTGCAACCAAAGGATAAACCTTATTTTGGTTACTTTTACTCTTCATTTGGGAGTGTTGTGAGGGTGAGAGGAATTATAGAAAGAGAGAAGAAATTGCTTCTGAAACCAGTTATATATGATATTTACTAATACATATATTGGAGCGACAAATGGAAAACAAATAATCGACATCACCTTCTTGTCTTTTCAAACCCCACCCTCCCCTTAACCAACCGTGACTACCCTTTGCCCTGTGACCTAATAACCATTGCGTTGTTAAAAGGATAGACAAAAAAATGTCCTCCTCCTCCCCTTTTAAGCATCCAGGGATGTAAAAGTATGCGAAACTCTTTTTCCAGATTAATTTTCTTTTGAGATATAAAGCATGTATTTAGAAACACTAAAGGACGTTAAAAATGTTCCTATCATCTAACTTTGGACAAAGAAACAATAACAATCAAATGCACAACTATCTTCATAAAATATATTTTTCAAGTTTGAGATACATTAAATTAAATTGGCGTTATTTATGGCCTTTTGTCATTTTCGGCTCAGGCCGGGATGAGGCAGGCAGAGGATCGGGAAGGTATTGGCCAGGGCCTTTCAAAATTTACCATCCCGACATCACAGTTTCAGAGGCATCATAATAACGAATTGAATTTTATTAATGGCTTTTACAGTATTCATCTAAAGCTCAGGCGAGGATAGCGGAGGCGGAAGGATTCGGGAATGTGTCGAGCAAAGGTTATGTCCAAGGTGCCATTCCAGTATTTGCCTGGTGTGACTGAGGAAAAACCTGTCATGATAGTCGCCAGCTGGGATCGAGCCCACAACCTCCCGAATGTTACGGCAACGCCCTACTACTGAGCTACGACGGCAAGTTATCATAATATCAATGTTCGAATACTGAGACTTTGAACCTGCGACTAAAATCGCACGAATCCATTGGACCGGATATCCGAAACACCGTTGTAGCGATAATTTTGAATTGCAAGAAA
>JAGDQP010049166.1:0-14565 GCA_022664845.1 Lepisma saccharinum | reverse complement strand
ATTATTATTATTAATTACAATGACATATTAAAACTATTCAATATATTCACGGGCTACAAATAGTACGTTAAATGGTTAACAGATAACAGTAACGAGCACTATTATTAATATGCTTTTAAGGTATTGAAAAATGCTTCACTAACATTCATTAAAAAAAAGTAAACGATTGTAGGATGTAACAGCCCGCATTTTTTTTTTACAGAAAAAATAGGTAATTATTTTTAAATACAAGAGTTCTAAAGAGCATTATTAGAAGATATTGTATGATTTAATCATGAAAAAAGAGCTGCTATAAATTAATGTTGAAGCTACCAAAATATATCAATACCTTTAAAAAGTATTAAAAGTAAAAATCAATTTTAAAAGAATGAAACGAACTAAATTACGTGTTAAGGCATGCAGAAACACTACTCACCACTTATACTATTTCTTTCGATGTATTTTTGCTATGTCTTGTTAACAATACTAACAAATCAAATACCATCTGTATGTTAATGACAAGCAGTCGGCAGATTGATTACGTCATAAAATGTTTTCCGTAGTCTACTTTAACAGAAGAATTTTTTATTACATTAAAAAAATAGTACCGGAAATGTCCATTGAAGAGGACACCCGGAGATGTGAAGTAATTTTAGATGTTAACAGAGATTAGTGATACTACAAATAAAGTATATAGAGGATATATTTCAGTTGATTCTTTAATGTCTTATACATTTATCTAACATTGAAGTTAAATATATTAGATCACATCACACCATATATAAGTTGGCGCAGTTAACGAACTTCAATGTGGTGAACAAGATAAATCACGACATCAAGATATTATCTAATGTGACGATTGACAGATTTGATTCAAGCTACATGGACATCCATGTAAACTTGGAACAATTCGAAAGTTACTGTGATGCTTACAACATCAAATCTGAAAAGAAAGTTTCGTTGTTTCTAGCGAATATAGTTGTTTGCAACCTTAAGAGACTTATATGCACCAGAGAAAGTCCAAGATCAGTCGTTCGAGAACATTCAGGACAAATTCAAGCATCATTTTGCTACCAAAAGGAATAAATAGTAGAGCAATATAAATTTCACATGCTTAGACAAACACCTATACAGACATCAGCAGAGATTTTGAGATTATTACGCAAACAAGCTATGAAATGTGCACCAACAGATGACATGTTAAGAGACCAGTTAGTACTGGGAATTCGTTGAGAAGACATAGGACATAGATTGCTGGCAAATGATAAATTACATTTACAGAAAGCTATAGATATTATTAGCATAGAAAAGCAGGTGGAAAAGGACGCTTCCTATATCCAAAAATTACAAATAACACCAGATAAATCAGAAAGTATCGCTCAGATGACAAAGTAACTGTTTGCCAACTAATGCTATCAAATCCCAGTCTCAGAGATATAGGATCTGTTACAGGTGTGGCGTCATCAGTCAGACAAAAATTGTTTCGCTACAAAGTTGACTTGCTTTAAATGTAATAAAATTGGGCACATAGCTAAAATCTGTAGAGCCAAAAGGTAAGTTGACCAATCACAGGATAGACAGACATTACAGATCCTTCCTACTGAAACAGTTCCAATGGTGGAAAAAGATACATCTTATGATGATCAGATCAAAAATCAACTGTAGTCTACATCAACTCATTTACTAAATGACATCCTAGGCTGTAGTAACTGCATGTCGGAAACAGATACTACCCAGGAGAAATCTGAAATCCCTGTGGTGGAGGTACAAATAAAAAACGAACAAGTTAAATGTGTACCTAACACAGCTTGTAAGACAAATCTCATGTCTTCACCCACTTTGATGAAGATTGGTGAGTGGAATAAGTTAAAATCACGTTCACATTCAATAAATTTGGTAAATGACTCGGATTTACGTATATTAGGTTCAATCAATTTAGAAGTGGAAAAAAGTTCCAAAGTAGTGACATTGTTATTCTACATTACGTTAGTTAAACTCACTTTTACATTATTAGAAACAGATGGGTTGAACACGATGTTTCCACATTGGTCTTTTGAGAGTTCAGCCAAAACTATGGAAGAATGAGGTTTGTTGGAACAGGGATTAACGCTACATCAGAAGGCAATTCATGGGTACCGAATCTAATTAACATCTTACGCTCACAGAGTGATCAAATAATACTAGGTAATCAGGAATTGAATAAAAAACAATGTCTCTTATGAAGGAAATCACGAATCAATGAGTTTCAATACCCAAAAACTCAAGGATGTTCTTAAGCTCAGTTTCTACAAACAAACACAGTACAAACGGAAGTAGTTAAGAACAAAGTGAGATATTAACATCACAGGAACAATCGAAAGCATCAAATAGGAAGGCCAAGAATAAGTCTGAAGCTACTGGGGCAACAGTGGCCGATAAGGGAGAAGGAGATGAAAAGAATGTATGTACTCCGAAGTTGGATGTGTTGAGATGGGTCGATGAACAAGGTCTATCCCACAATAAAAGTCTTAATCGCAACTTCCGACTACAACAGGAAAATTTAGATAAGTTTATGAACACGGGACATCTGAAAGAAGCTTTAGAACTTCTGAAGAACTTATAGTTTCCTTTGCGTATCACACTAGTCGATTTAATGTAACAGCGTCTAAATTTAACTATTATACTACATTCAAGGAACTGTTTGCTTTTCGGGAACATTTAAAGTTTGTTTTAAGTGATTTACCAGAACTGACTTTGAAAAACTGGTTTATTATTGAGTTTGTTGTAACATTTGAAACTTGTAGCAAATAAATGGTGCTGTTAGTACATATTAAAGCCAATAGATGAAGTTGAGGTCGAGAGCCAATAGATAGCGGTAGTAATGAAACAGCAAATTTAAGATACAAATATCCTGATTGGTCGAACTTGTTTACAGCAATCTAATGGAATCTAACTAAATTGAACATTGGATAAGCAAGTCTTGTGACGTGATGTTGTTTACATTTTGTACTTGTAGGCTCTATTTATCGCGTCAAACAATTGTGTTCTTTGTGTATTTTATTGGTAGGTGAATGTAATTAATTGTATCAGAAATGATTGGGTAGTAACGTTGTATACGCATTGATTACCAGTTGAGTTACTTTCTGTTTTGTCTAGTACTCTTATAGTCAGATTGGGTTTTCATTTCTTGTCATTCATCTTTCGCTGTTCTTTTGAGAAAGGATGGTTGAATGCCGTGAAGGCAGATTAAGAGTTTTGTTAAACATCCATTGAACTTTTGTAAATGATTCAAGTGAGTGCAACACTGTATTTATTTCAGTACAATGAAATAACAGAGAGGGTCATAAATCATGTAACGAGAGTTATAACACTTTACGGAAAAAGAAGAGGAATTGGCGAACGCGAAACAACTTTGCAGACCATTAGTTGTTCCTTGTCTCTTCAGGTAAACTTCTTTTCAATTGTTTGTAATATATGTTCGAAACTTTACAAGTATATTCATACAATTAAGGGATGTTGAGTCTGTAGAGACGTATCATTTTGGCTGTGCTTCTTAATATATGTATTTATTTATGTTGTGTTAGTAATATCTGTAACTTTCTTGTGAGTCTGAAAATATTGATTTGTTACCGTCAGTCAGTCGGCCTTGAGTTGGCCAGGGTGACTAAAGTTGGCCATTTCCTACCTCTTGTTAGAAGTAAACACTTGTGATCTTTCCCTATGCTTTTAGAGACCGTGCCGAAACTAGCTAATTCAATGTGTCTAATGAGTAGAAAAGAAATTGGCTATAGTCGTCTTTCAGACTAAAGATACATTAGTTTGTTCTGAAGTTTAAAGGATACTGCCACGCCCCACCATTTCTCTTCCTCTGTGTTTGGAAATGTCCCCTAAAGGTGATTTTGCAATGTAGCAGATATCTTTCTGCAGGGTGGCAAACTTTTTACATTTAGCGATTGAATGTGTTTCGGGACAATTGAAAAACTCAGTATACGTATGAAGCGGTTATTTTGTGTCCCTGTCCCGAAAATGAAGCAAGCTGTGTCGAACTTTTTCCGACCTTGGTTAAGCGAGGAACGAAAGCGCAGAGATGTATGATGATCGTATAGACGAGTGTATCCCAAGTACTGCTGAATTAAAAATTTAAAAGAATAAATTCTGATACTGCTTGTAGCTTGAGTTACAAACATTGTTTCTTCATCGATCACTGTTCTTTCATTTGATGCACTAGAAGGAAGTGTATACTTTATCCATTAAAGGATTAGCAAACAAGAGGAAAGATAAAGAATGTATCTTTGGTTTTGAAGACGACTATATCCAACTTAATCCGAAAACTTATACTGTGCTATGCAAACTTTGTGAATGGCTTTTAGCAAGAACAGGATTTAACTTCCTTTACCATCATATCTTCCCTGAAAGTTACCCCAGTGTAATATATCTGTTTCATATCAGTATAAAAGAACCGATAAAACGTGTAAAAATTTTGTATTTCTTGCTAATCTACGCAGGTAGTGAAATGAATGGATGTTGATTTATAGGCGTAATTGAGTACAAACCGTAGGAGCCGTATGCATATTTTGTGTTCTAGACACTTAAAATACTCCAGCAACAGTACATAGGGCCAATACTGAGCCAACCATGATCGATATCAGCGTTATTGGCCCAATATCGGTACCGATGTCGGTCCAATATTCTGTGCTGCTGGGGTAGTCTTAGTGTTTTGTTAACTAGCTTAAAGCAATTGTTTGAACCCTGTTCTAATAAGCCGTTACGGTTACAGATGAGCAAAGGTGTTAGAAAGCCTCACTTGAAAGTTTTGGAAAGTAGGCTGCAAGCTGTGACCGCATATAAGTAGACCTTCTCGAACGTCATACTCTGGATCAGAGTTCTCCAACTTACGGCCCGCGGCCCGTGTAGTGATTTTGACTGGCCCCGAAAAAATAAAAAAATTCAGCTGCTATTTTCAACATTGAATCTAAAGAAAATAATTTAGAACACAAAAAGTAATTTGGTCCTTGAATATTATACAGACATGTACGCGCTATTTTGTATTAAATTTCTTGTTACTAATACAACGTGCAAAATAATTACTATATGAACATTACTATATTACTTTTCAGTTTATCCTTTATGTTACGTTTTAAAATCATATACAAACACACTACAAAAGGTTTAAGTATTTTTTATAGGTATTAGTTTACCTGACGGTAGCCGAGTCTTTATATAGTTTGTGTTCGTTATCAAACGTAACTTAGCCAGAGAGTATCTAAAGAATAGCTTAAAACGATGATCACTTATAACTCAATTTAAAACACATATTTCCATATGATGAAACATTAATTTATTATACGTTGCTTTAAGGAAACTTCCATTTTCCCAACAGCATCATCTCTAAGTATTTTATCCATTTTAGACATCATATTTTTTCCTTCATAACCAATTTATAACACTTACAAAAATCCACATAGATTGCTGAAAGTTTAATGCAATGGATAATTTCAAAGATATCTTCAATATCGTATTCATTACCAAAACTAGAGCATTTTGCTATTCTGCGCTTAGCATATGCAATGCTTGAGTCATTCCATTTTATATTTTAGTTCTTTAAAATTGTAATCTCTCAATAATATTAGTTACTACCATTGGCCATAGCTTTTCAAATACTTCAAAAGTAATTATGTTACATTTTTATTTCATTTTTAACTCTACCACCTCTTCCTGCTTAGCCAATTTGGTCCACTAAGAAGAAAGGTTGGAGACTCCTGCTCTGGAGTCTGAACCGCGTGAAAGTTGCGTCATATATTTAACCAATGTCATCGTATTAAAGAAGACCTCACCAGCATTAAATGGAATACTTCTCTTCGTATGAAGTAAAAATATTAATCTCATTTGAGAACTTGAGAAAAACTGTGTATAAACTTTTATGCGACTTACATATATAAGACCTGACCTCACTTGCGTCACGCGATGGCCAAGAGTTAAAATATATTTAGAAAAGTGTATAGTACACTGAAACCATGTAAGCTAATGTGTGTACTCTCCAAATCTCTGTCATACTTAAGCAGATGAGAATATAAAGGGATTCATTGCGTAATTCGTTTGAGTAGCATTGGAGTAGGAAAAATGATATACGAAAAATATTTAATTGTATAAATATATGACGCTGACCGCTGATCGTGGCGTCCCAAGTTCGATTCCCAGCTCAGCCAAGGGATTTTTTCCAAAGCGAAAGGGTCTGGAACGATGCCCACCCAGCATCGTGATCCAATTGGGGAGTTGCTGTGATTAAATGATAGGGGCGATCACAGCTGAGAACTTCGGTTCTCCTTTCCCAACATGTCTGGTCAGCATGGAAGCAGTAGACCAACTACTCCCACCGGGAGAGCCCTCATCCAGAAACGGATTGGATATGGTTGTGAATTATTATTTATAGTATTATATATATGGCAATATTTAAGATAAATTCAGTAGGTTCCTTCAGTGAAGTATATATTATGTAAAACAATAAAATCTTTTATATTTCCCTTATCATTTCCTTTAGCCTCCTATCAAATTGAGTATCAGAGTGTCCTTGTTATTCCTGGGCACCTTGGGAGGTAAAGGCGGTCGAGCGTGGGACTGACCACCCCAACTCAGTTCGTGCCAAAGGTTGAGAATATGGTGAGCGCTACCTCCACATCCGCCATGCGCCCTTCACGGCGCGTGTGCTTTCCATATGGAACACCTTTTGTTTTATTTATAAGATTTAAAGCTATTTTATAACATGATTTCTATGATTTTTTCTTAGTAATTCGCCAAATATATGTATATATATATATATGATAAACATTCGAAGCTTTACGAATATAATCACAAAATTAAGAAATGCTAAATCTATTCAGGTTTAAAACAAATAATAGTCGACGTAATGTTCGAAGAACTCTTGAAATATATAATAATTAAGCACAGGGAATTCATATGCTGTAATAATATATGGCGCATATGTGTTTTTGTTTCTCCCTACTTACAGTTAGCTTCTTTTTTTTTTTTAATTCTTTTCGTGTGCCCAAATATAGATTCTGTCCTGGAAAGAATGAGGTGGCATCCAGAATCCGAATGACAAATCTTTTGAAATCCCGGATTTTATTATGGGAATGTTTCTCATTTTCGGAATAACATGATGCCTTTCCTCAAACATACGTATAGTCATTAACTTTGTAGTTTCCTTTTTACTTTTACCTTTCTCATTATTTTGGTTATTGTATTAATTTGGAACATTAAACTTTTTAATGCTTTCTGTCACTGGAGATCTATACGTCTGTTTGAGGTATATAAACATATTTACTAATATATGTTTCTTGTTATATATAGACAGAGCAGTTACAGACTGTACCTCGCCCTCTTGAACAATCCTTTTTCAATTCAGTTAAAGTTAATTCTTGAATATTTAATGACTTATACTGTTTGCTTAGTAGCACAGAAACGTGGGCTATGTGGATCCTATTTCGTCCCATAAACATATCGAATCACCTCAGTATTAGACTTACGTAGGTCTACATGGATGTACGGGCTTTAAATTTTTTTTTTTTTTATTATTCCTGTTAGATATTTGCTACTTAATTGTCTTATGAACATTTTATCTATTTCAGATTAATACAACGGAATATTTTAATCAAACAAATGTGGATTTCAATGGGAAAATTACAATCAACACTGCAAATGTTATGCCAAAAGGATGGAAGGATAAGTACAGTCTATTAGAATCTCAGGTAATGTAAATTTTCTTAAATTGTACGTGAAGCAAATTTATGCCATCTTAAAACGTACTAAGTGGGGGGAATAAAGCCTACCTGGACACATTGTTAAAACAGTACCCACAATAGTTCACACAATTCAATCGAGCTTCTTCAGGTGAATGAAAAGCCGACAGCTGCAACTTACATTACATTAAAACTAGTACGGGTAGAGCACAATAAACGACTGAAGAAGAACTGACCATGTGGTAGCAGTGGCGTATTTAGGTATAGGCCCGGGCCTAGAGCGGAAAATTTTGAGGACGGCGGAAATTCCCAGGCTCTTATTCCATGTAACTTATATATGCCACATAGTTCACAGGAACAGAAACATTTTCCTTTTCCTCATTGTATGTTTAGTGTGCAAGAATACTGGCATGTAACTATACAGATTTGACAGTTCTTCAAATTAAGAGGAATATTAAAGGGGCACCCGGTTATGAGGACGCGATAATTCGCCGAATGAGCGCCAAGACGTAGAGTATTCTAGGACAAATGAGTGATAAATACAAATTAACGACATAAATAGATTATGCCTATAAATTAACATGCTCATAACTATGAGGAGCGTCACTTTCTGCAGGCTAAGGGGCGAGAAATGCCTAAATGCGCTACTGAGTGGCGGATTCTGTTATGTTCTGTTTTGTCCGTGGGAATGATCCAAAAGAAGGATACTTTCCCAACACTAACTTTACATTTGAATCCATATTTCTTCAACATTTTACATGATCTCACACTTTCTCAGGTAGTCCACAAGAACAATCAATTCACTAGTTGGATTTGATTGTTTTGATCACTACGTAATAGACACACTCATTAGCACTACCGAATTACATTAATTGCAAGTAGTCAGATAAAGCTAGTTTAATCTAGGTCTTTAAAGCCCTTAGTAGAACTGAAAGTGATCTTGTCTTGCTTTTCTTTGTGTTTTTATTTTTATTCTTACTCTTATTTTTATTCTTACTCTTATTTTTATTCTTACTCTTATTTTTATTCTTACTTTTATTTTTATTCTTACTCTTATTTTTATTCTTATTCTTATTTATTTATTTATTTTTGAACTGACATCCAGTTAATATCAATCACAATGACTGGTAGGAGAGATATACCTTTCATTATTCTACTTTGATAAGTTTAACAAAGGTTAAAATAATATATTCGACTTTTACTGTAATTTGGCATATCAAGGTTTGGAATGTAAAAGTGGGGATTGGAATCCCTCCCTCCATTTTGTAATAGTTTTAAAAAGAAAGGCCTTGGAGTTAATATTTAGAGCATTGAAAGAAAAAAATATGCAAATTTTCGACCGTCTTCTCCAAATCAGAATTACGGTGTGGATTTTATTTTTATCTTATTTTGTTTGCATGTGTGATTAGAACTATACATAAAATAAAAACTATAGCACGTCTAACAAACTTAGCGAACAACTGGTGTATAAACAGTCTGTTAATAAAAGTATCGCGATTTCCCATTATCCTGTTATTACTATGTTTTAGTTCAAAGTAAAAGCAAGAAATATGTTTCAGATTTTGGTGATGGATCAAAACCCATTTTGGTGGCATTTGTCTTCTGAGAAAGTGAATTGCCCTGTTGTGAATTTCCAACTGAAAGATTACGAAACAGAAAGAAAACTGACTCATTTAGCTACTCCAGCTAATTTGACCTTTGCTGTGAACGAAGAGAGAGATGTGAATATGTTAGATGGAGATTTAGAACTTCATCCGTATTGGACATTGAGTGATTCTGATATACCTGTGTACAGAGTTGAAGTCTCAAACAAAGGAAGGCTTTTAATACAATTTCAACCGCTTCCAAACGATATTCAGTTGCAGGTATGTATCTAGATGTTCTTGTTTCTTGACCTTGGAAACGAGTAAATATTCACTTGATTTTTTTTAGTGAGTTTTTAAAAATTTATATTGCCGACCTTTAGGCATCTAAGGCTCAGTCCGGGATAGGGCAGGAGAGAGGATTCGGGAAGGCAGACGGCCAGGGCCCATTTTGTAGTTACCATCTCAGCATTTGCCTGGTGTGACTGAGCGAAGCTCTAGGAAAACCTCAGTCAGGATGGTCGGCCGCTGGGAGCGATCCCAGGACCTCCCGACGGATAAGTCAACGCTCTACTACTGTGATAGTTTAAAATGCATAATTAGTATTAATTTGTTACATTTTTTAAACTCCTTCATATCGTCCATCTTTCGTCGACTTCAATTATACAGTCTTTGTTTCGTACAGTCTTTCATAAGCATACACAAAAATTATTTCTTTCGATGTATATTATTATTGGTTAGTTGGCTGCTAATGTTTGACTTTTAGTCACGTATTTGCCATCTTGATCTCAGCAGAGTTTAGCGAGATTGGTATGGACCTTTACTTCTCTTTGCGATGGAACATTATGATTGATGAAGCATTACCAAGACTACATTTTTTAGATGGAATGTAATTTAGTTTGAAATGGTCGGATGGAAACTAGTTATTCCTTGTTAATTCAGAATTGGGTGACATACGGTATTCTGAGATTGTCTGCAAGACTGAAACTCCACATTGAAAGCTTCTCCGTATTTAACTTATTAAGTTAAGTGGACTAAGTATGCAAAAACTTTTGAATGTGATTATTCACAAGACTTATAATTTTCCAATTTTCTGTATTTTGTGATATAATAATATTCTTCACTGATATTTGTAAGAAAGAGATGCTATTAGTTATAATTCAATTTTGTCAATCTAAGAAGTTCGGAGTTGATCGTACTCACGTATCAGTAAACTTTCAGTTATCTTAATAAAATTATTTACACTAGTAAAGATTGCAATATTTTGACGATTAAGTCACGAACTCTTAGTACAGTTCGCAGAGAGGAATGGGATGATGATAAGGAGCACACAATTTCCACATAAACGCATATATCTAGGTACATGGAAGAACCCGGAATCAGAAGAAGTGAACCAAATAGATCATATACTAGTATCTAGAAGACACGCCTCATCAGTCATACGTGTGAGAAGCTGTAGAGACCCAAACTGTGATAGCGATCACTTTGTGGTGAAAACCAAGTAAAAAAACGCATAGAAGTTACGCAAGGAAAGCACACAAGCAAAAGAAGAATATGGGATACCAGCAAGTTGAAGAAAGAGACAATGGAAAGGAAAGAATACCAAAAGAAGATAGAACGAGAACTCTGCGGAGAAGATAAGAGAAATGAGAGATAGATGGTAAAGGAAATCGAGTCGAGATCTCGATGAAGAGTGGAGGAAAATAGCATGTGTGATAAGAGAAGCGGCAAAAGAGGTATTAGGGGAAGCGAAACGAATAAAAAATAAAGACTGATTTGACGAAGAGTATGAAGTAGCAATAGAGGAAACAAACAAAGCTAGAGAGATAATGATACAAAGGGAACCACGGGCCAACTGTGAATTATATAAGGAACTGAGAAGAACGGCACATGCAATATGCAGAATGAAAAAGAAAAAGGAAATTAAGGAACAGTTGGAAGAAATCGACTAACTGAACAAACAACATGAAAAGAAAAAAATTCTACAAGGCAGTGGAGGAAAGAAGGTAAGGATTCCAACCGAAAGTAAGTGGATGTAAAAGTAAGGAAGGAAAATTCATAGGAGAAGAGAAAAAGATTCTGGAAATATGGGTGGAACATTTCAGAGAACTACTGGTGGAAAAAGAATACGCAAATGAACTACCAACAGAAGTGAACGAAATTGCACTGAATGGGGAACACAAAGATATCAAAAGTGAATATACACAATTACCCACACGACGGGAAGTAGAGGAAAACATCAAAAGTCAAAGAAATAATAGCGCACCAGGTGACGATAATATCACGGCTGAGTTAATAAAACATGGTGGGAAAGCAATAGTAAATTCAATGCACAAACTAATCAATCTGTTTGGTATGAGAAAAATAAGAAATGCCAGAGAGCTGGAGGATGGAACAATCTGCCCAATACTAAAAAAGGAGGATAAATTGGAATGCAAAAACTATAGAGGTATTACTCGATTAAATGTAGCTTACAAAATACTTTCGAACTTAATAAATGAACGATTAAAAAGAGTAACATAAAATATAATCGGCTAATAGGAGTGTGGATTCCGACCTAACACAAGCACCACCGACCAGCTCTTTGCAATAAGCCCAATGATGGAAAAGTACTGTGAACACGGGATAGACCTACATATGCTGTTTGTAGACTTCGAACAAGCATTCGATAGTATTAACAGAAAACAGCTGCTAAAAATAATGTTTGAGCTGGCAGTTCCTGGAAAACTGATTAGGTTGATAAAAATGATGATGATACATTTCGAAGTCGAAAATAAATTAAGCGGAGCATTCAGTTTCAATAAAGGAGTAAAACAATGGATTGATAATAACCTTATTCATATTAGCATTCCACAGCTCAGTTCGACCAAAGAGGAACAATCTTCACCAAATCAAGTCAGATCTGCGTATATGCGGATGATCTAATAATAGAGGCTAGAACCAGAACGAGAATAATGGAAGTATATAAGGAGCTAGAGGAAAAGGCGAACAAAAGCGGACAGAGAGTAAATGAACAAGAGACGAAATATATGGTCATGTCACATGTAGAAACGAGAAGACAATCAAAAAACTTATAAACAGGAGACAAGACGCTTGAAGGAGTAACAAACTTGAGATATTTAGGAAATGTAGTTGATTAGGAAAATAAAGGAGATGTGTGTATAAAAGAAAGATTACAGCCGGGAAACAGGGCATATTTTGCATATATGTAAGTGTTCAGGACTAAGTCAATATCTAGAACAACGAAACTTCAGATCTATCACACGTTAATAAAACCAATAATTACTTATGGAGCAGAGACGTAGACATTGATAAAGGCGGGAGAAAATATGCTGCGAAAGTTCGAACGGAAAGTGCTAAGAAAAATCTTCGTACCTGTACTGGAAGATGGATCATGGAGGTTAAGATACAATGACGAAATAGGTAGGATATTTAAGAGAAAAGACGTAGTACGATACGCGAAAGCTAAACGAATACAGTGGCTCGGACATGTAGAACGAATGAGTGATCAAACAACCATGGAAAAGAAGCTGAAAGGAAAATTATATAAGGAAAAAAAGAAGAGGATGGCCTAAACTAAGATGGATAGACGAGGTACTAAGAGATCTAAAAAACGAAGATGATGGGATGAACACAAAAAGCGAAGAACAGAGAGATGTGGAGGCTGATAGGGGAGGAGGCTAAGGCTCACACCGAGCTGTAACGCCGGTTGGTAGTAGTGGTAGGTAGTAAGTCACGAACTTACGGATGAAAGAAAGAGGATACACAATATTTTAACTCTCGACTAATAGGCTGAAGTCAAATGATAGGAGGGTATCATGTGGTGGACGTTGCATCACTTGAACAATTAACTAACGTATAGCGATAAAGTACGGACGAATGGTGTATAAGTTGAGACGAAAAGAGTAGTATGCGGTTTGTGTTGAAACTATACGAGGCTTGGACGCAGATAGAGAAGATTGTGGACGTTTCTTAACTTATGCGTTTCTTAGGTATTCTAGCCTGTACACTCGGCGCTGTCTCGATGTGAGGGCGAAACAGAAATACATCTCATGTCTACGACGACGAACAGCTCCAGTCGTCATCTCTGAGATGGCACCTTTATTCACAGTTTGAGCGCAAAAATCAAACTTGGGCTAAATCTTCCAAGAACTTCTGATCTTTCAATATGACTTTCACCTCATTTCCCATCCTTAAAATATCCTTCTCAATCTGTTTCCCAGCTCATGCATTTTCAACACAAAACTGAACACATCGTTTCTTTTAGTGTACATACAGGGTGAAATAGATAGTATACGCAGGTACACAGTGTGTACCCAGTTAATATTTTAGACAGTAGCTTGTACGACTGCCCCTCGCGTATACGAATTCACACCAGTTTACGGTACTAAAATTTAAGACGAATATGTAGACGTATTAAAGTTTAATTTAAAATAGTGTCTGGGTCAATTAATTAAATGCTTTATGATATCCTGCCTCTGGATTAATTTATGAGATTGTTGGTGATGAGGTTGTTTTTTTTTCACAAAACAGTGTCTCCAATATCAACATTGTCCATAACCTACAATTCCGAATTATTTGAAGACTACCATTTGGGATTTAAGTGTCGATAGAATCAATATGACTGTTGCGCTTTATTGAAGTTTCACAGTTGTGTTCTTTTTAAGTACCATGGCTATCGACCTCATCTGCTACTTGACTATTATTAGTTTGGGGACTCCTCACTTGATTACTGCTCATCCTCAAGAAATGGGTCTTGAAATTGTCCTTCCTTGACCATGTGTACATATTGACACAATGTGATAATAGAAACAATAATATTTAAAATAAGAACAATACGGAGTTATTACAAAGGATTCTGTTTTGGAGTCCTATAACTTACAACCTATGGATTGCACACGTTCGTAACGAAAGAGAACATCTCAAATGTTATAATTGTCGTGTGCAGACTTTCTTGTGATGCACCATTTAGCAGCAAGAACTCTATTTACAATAGTTACTTAAATATTTTTTTTTTAATATACCACGTTTTTAAAACGGCTAAAAAGTATAAAATAATTTCTCCCAGCCCTATACAGATTTATAACCCCATACAGATTGTCCTGAAAATTTGTGATTGTAAATTTTTAATAGCTATGAAAATATTTTTAAGATTTAGAACGAAAAACGTGGCGTGCATGCAACAGATAATTGATGCATGAATAGTTCGCCTAAGTCACTAACAATTTTATTGCATTGCAAATGATATGAACTGTTGTGTGAGTTTTCTCAACGACAGCTACTCTCTA
>JAGDQP010049165.1:367-14565 GCA_022664845.1 Lepisma saccharinum | reverse complement strand
AGTGGATCCTGGCTGAGTCGTCTTCTGCGATGATTAATTGTTTCTGCGGTAGCGAGTGAATCGACGGTGAAGTACTAGGAGTGAAACCTCAGAGAAGCGATACCAGTCACAATTGTTGTCAGAGAGCGAGCGGACATAATTATGTGGAATTAGAGTCGAGAGGAGCATTAAATGCGCTGGCTTAGGTTTGCTGCTACCTATGAAAAACACCTTGAATGCCACTAGTTATCTATCGATCATCGCTGATCAGATACAACTGTATATGTTTAACCGTATTCCATGCAGGCTATTGTTTCTATCAGCAAGGGAATGAGTCACCCATTGTTACCATAATTATCATTAAATAGTTTCAGGAGCAAGATAAAAACATCAAGCAGTTCCCTTGACTACCCTATTTCCTAGAATATCAAATTGAAACTTTCCTATATCGCTCGACATATAAGACGAATATGTCCAGCAAGGAACCAACAGAAGCTTACTGCATTACTAAAGATATCAGTTGCAATTATTCGCAGATTTGTTAAGTTACTCCCACTGACGTGTATGCTGCGAAAGGTCCGTATTTTAGGTTCTCGCTAGTAGGTGATAATATGGCTGCAGTCTATAAAACTGGCACATATTTCTATGTTGAAACGTATATGAGGAATTGTCTTAGCAAGAGAGCAACAATAAATATAATAAACGGATGTTCAATAAAATATTTATGAGAAAATAATAAAACATAGCATGAAAAAGAAAACTCACATGTTCACAATTTCACTTTATGACTCGGGAAGCCAACTTAGCAGTAAAACAAGAAAAATAGTTACTATGGAGAAAGATAAAATGCGGAAGCTTAGCTGCATATATCATACATACATACACGATACTAAATGTATGTGTTTCTTCATTCAGCTGAATTTTATATTAGGGTCCAACATTTTGTGAGACATAGGATGTTCTTTATGCACCTTTAACAACGTTTCATGGTCGTATTCTCAACAACCTCACTTTAATACTTGCATTTTTTTAACGCAAGCCTTACTGCTAAAGCAATCAAGATAAGAGTACAAGAAGCACCCTATAAATGCATAAGTATAGTGCAAGCCATATCGACAAATAGCCAGCCAATCCTTCGTCTCTCTTCCGGAAAGATTTCCCACTTCGTCATTCACACGTTCCTAGCTTTACGACTCTGTGAAAAGCTTTGTGTGTGGAAAAGTGCTCTCAACCCACAAGCGATGCTGTTGTGTTTTGTCTTTTCTCTTTATTGTTTTCGTTGCTTCTGTTACTGTTTTCACTATCCTTTGTTGTTATTCTTCTTGTTGCTTCTTCTACGGCAAAACAACAATTTCAGAAGGGCAAAAAAGAAACTGAGTAGCGAGCGGCGAAAGACGCCTATTTGAGTGCAGAGTTTTGGGCTTCTCTGTGGGATTTACGTGATAAAACTGATATGATGTAAGTCCCTACGGAAATAATGTCGTATATCACAGAAGCTCTTCTCTCTGTATTTTGCCCTCGAGGGGAGAGGGAAGTGGTGAGAAGTAGGAAGTAAGAAAACAAAATAGAAGCTTAGGAACCAACTGAAATGTGAAAATATATGTATATGCTGCAAATTTACGGTCGATTTTTATGTCCAATGCGTGCAGTCTGTGAACTTTGCCTTGAAATAAAACACACAGATGCGTACATGTGCATATTGTGTGTTTTTTCAGCGTGAAGGGAGAATAGAAATGTAATTAATCTCTTCACTGAGCGCTTTTATGTGCATGTGGTTGAAATAAGTGCAGGACAACATGAATTCGTAGCTCCTACATTACTTTTCACATGCGCGTCTGCTTGTATATATCGTGAAAACAATTCAAACAGTAATTGTGTATATCTGTACACAGACTACCTCATTAGTAGTCGAAGGAAAAGATCGTGCAAACGTTCTTATTCTGATCCCGTTTTTACTAACCACCCTTTCCATTTTCACATTATGTGAGCACGAGTTGCAATCCAACAAATAATTTGATTTTGGACTTCAACATTTCGCAACTTACCCAATAAATTCGACTTTAATAACTCTTCAACGTTTCATTCCATTTATATGAAGCCGGAGTCTTCATTCTAAACACATTCTAATTGTCGACTCCAGAAGCTAAAGAATACAAGTAACACTGACCAATTAAAACAATCGAGGTAATCTTTTATATATAATCCAAACTATATGTGACAAGAAAATGTCATATTTGGGGACATCCCTTGGCTTCTGGATTCCTCATCCTCAATTATTGACTAGAATGTTATCCTTTATCAATGAAATATACAAAGATCGGTGTTTCCAGTGAAATCCTTTTTCAACTAATGTATACAAAATAAAAATTTACCATTACAATAAATATATTTCTGTTGGTTTTCCCCAGTGGCACGGTAACATAATTTTACAGGCCATTAGTTTGTCGTGCCATACGTTTTAAAAATTACTGCTCTATATGATCGTTCAATATCGTTCAAACGTAAATCCTAAACGCAGAGCGCAATATCCTCATATAATGGATGCATTGTATGAAACAACGGAACTTCATATTGTCTCGCTTACATTATATTCTGAGTAATAGTAAGACAAAGAATTATTAAATTTTGAGATAGGTTACAAACACGCGAAACCTTTTATATTTAAAAAAAATGAAAAATATGATGCGAGGTTTCTCTAGAAACTTAGCTTTTAGATTTCGTTCAGAAGCCCGATTTTTTTTGTCTCTTTCAAAACAAGTAAAACAAAGGGAAAGTCTATATTTAAATAAAAATCTGTGTAACATTCTGAAAAGACTCAAGCTGAAAGCAAAGAAATGGATTTGTGCACATTTTGATTTAAAAAACTAATGATATTGTTTCAAATAAACACTAACATTTTGAAGAAAATGCAAGACCATGCTCTAAAAAAAATCGAAACTATTCAGAACTAAAATCCCGATTTAAATGAAATCTAAGTTTGAATAAAAACAGAAAGACCGGGGTTTAAAATTAACAAATATCGCTTGCTCTTAAACTTGAAACAATTGAAACTAGTTTTATTTGCATCTCCTCCTAGTGATTTATATATTGCTTATAAATTGTTGCAATCAAGCTATCTTTTATCAGAAGCTTACATGTTGTCACTCGACGAGGGAGACAAATCTTGTTCCAGTTTTCTTTAGACAGACAACCCTATTATAAACGAGAGCTTTGACTTGTTTTCAGTTCACTGCTATTTATGGTACTGAAATAAAATATTCTGCAAACTTCAAACCTCCTACTCAACATGTAATGGAACACCTTGTTAAGTGCTCGGTGCTTTCAATAGTGTTTATCTTTGTAATACAAAACTGTGTGATTTTGCAGGATACTATTTTTTGTTGTTTCACTGCAGCAAGTAGAAATTCCTTGTCATTTCTAATGTCATGCATGGGTCATGGTTATTATTGATAAGAGATTTTTGAAACTGAAACGTCAACAAACAAACGAAAAAAGTAAATTGAACCAGAGATAAGATCTGACGTGATAAAGGTCATTGAAACAACAGACCGGTCAGACGACCTCCCTTTGGCCAGAGGGTTAGTAGGCTCGCTTTCCGTGGGTGTGAGTACGGGGTCAAGTATCGCGAGGATCCATTGAGCGGGAGTAGTGCAAGGTCAACTTTACCCTAAAACTATATGTTCCGTCTTTAAAAGCTCACCACGTAGTTTAGTACATTAATAACAATTCAAACCAAAATCATAACTCAAATCGGACATCACCTGTGAAGTTGTTTTGTTTCTCATATTCTTGCCTAGCCATTTAGTAAAGTACTGTATCTGCAACCCATTTCTCCTCTCTTTGTACTTTACTGAGAGCGTAACACGATTACAGAGAACGTAGAAATTGCAATAACCACATGTATCATACAAAAATACAGTGGGTGGACAATCAATAGCGCGAAGACACGTCCTACTGTGGGGGAAATTCAGTAACACAATTTAGTAACAAAATTCCTAATTAAGAATAGCCACTTTCCAGCGATTCAAAATAGAATTTGTGAACGGTAGACTATCCTACATTACGATACGTACTCGATGGTGCAATAGGCTTTTAATAAATGTCTATGATCTCCCCAATGAAGCTGATAACGGAAAAGGTGCATTTTACGAGGAGCTAGAAAGTTTTTTTTTTTTTGGCCGATTACCAAAAGAACACAAAATTGTGTTGGAGGATTTCCATGCAACGGTAGGTAGAGAACAAGCTTTTAGACCAACTATAGGAATACCAAGCATTCACGTACTTTACACATTGATATCTTCCGATGGAAGAGATCACAATCAGATCGATCACGTATAGTAAATAGATGAAGACATACCAACACAATAGACGTTAGGACTTACAGAGGAGCGAAAGGTCACACCGACCATCAGTTAGTGATCACAAAAGCTAGGGAAAAGTTGTGCATCGAAAACAGGGAAAGCAAAGGATCAAAATAACTAAAATACGAAGTAAAAGGATTAGTTAATCCAAGCATAAAAGCGATTACTAGCTCGAAATGCCAAATAGGTTCAAAACCTTAGCCGACTCAAGTACTAATAATAAAGATGATCATAATAAGGAAATTGGTGTGCATAAGATGGGGAGACAATTCGTAAGACACCGTCAATGACGCAGCGAAAGTATGTGTGAGAATAAACTATAAAAAACAAACCTTGGTTTGATGAAGAAAACTTAGGCTAGATAAAGATAAACAAGCAAAGCAAGAATGACTAAGCAAAAAGACCGAAGCAAGCGCAAACCACTACAGTAGCGTGAAATGCAACGCCACGATGGTTAAAAATGAACTTGGAGAGATCTTTAGGCGGATCCGATGAAAATTTTCGATGTCTGAAAAAGTTATTTTGAATACCTTCTTAATACACACTGGACAACAAACGGAGGAATCTATACGGCAGAACCGTGGATACCAGAACCTGCCTAGGTCGAGGGCGAAATTTCATTAAAGAAGTAAAACAATAAATCACTATGAATTCACACCATCCCAGCCAAATTAATTTAAGCTGTAGGAATGGAACTGATCAAGGAACTACACAAACTGCCAGCTGCTGTATGGAAACAGAAGGAGAATGAAAATGGAAGAATGAACAAGTGAGTATGCGCAACTATGCAAGGAAGTCCACGGTAAGAATGCAATGTCAGATGCGAGATGTTTTATAAGACCACTGTACAACTGCTTCCGGAAGTCTTTCTGGTCCTGAGTGAGGATTTTATGGTACAATTTTGGCACAGATTTTGCGCCTGTTCAAGTGTTCGTGCAAACTTTATCAGGGACACAAAGAAAGAAATCGTAGTGAAAATACTGTTCAGTAAGATATGCAACAAGACATATTGATGATGGTAGACAAGGTCAACATCGATAATGAGTCGATCCGATATATTTTGCACGAAGACTAACAGGCACAAAGTCTGTGCCAAAATAGTACCAAGCAAATCTCACTAATGACTAGAAAGACTTCCGGAAGCAGTTGTGCAGTGGGCTCATAAAACAACACCTTGCACGTGACATTGCATTGTCACGGTACACTTCTATTAAGAGTTGCGCACACTCACTTGGTCATTTCTTCAATTTCAGGTTAATGAGCTACTTGAGTTGCACTTGCAAAATTTGTCCGGCAACACGATGGCGTACCTCATCCTTCAATCTCTGCACCCAGACTGACTACGAGCGATAGCGGGACCGGCGTTCTTTCTTCACCTCACCGAAGCTTTAAGGTAGCTCACCGTGCATGGGCTGCCCACTGTTACACATATACTTCCGAAAGAGTTGTCAGTGAAAGTTTAACTTTTATTTACATTGTTGCGAGTTGTATTTGTAATTTATGGCATACTATATTCTTTTTACTCTCAGTTGAACGTTATTTAAATGACGACAATATTTCTATTGACCACATTATGTAAATGATCACATAATATTGGTGAGATGTGAATTAATATAATAT
This sequence comes from Lepisma saccharinum, assembly GCA_022664845.1. Taxonomy (NCBI): domain Eukaryota; kingdom Metazoa; phylum Arthropoda; class Insecta; order Zygentoma; family Lepismatidae; genus Lepisma; species Lepisma saccharinum. Next base: position 8,605 of record JAGDQP010049165.1, on the reverse strand, counting down.
TTGATATTTTCTATTAAACCAAAGCTAAGATTAACTACACTTAAAATCGGTGCTTCTGAAGCTGAAATACATAATAGTTTAGAACCTCTTAATTCACCTAAATGTTAGACTAGGTTATTAGAACGAATCATACACTTTGAACAATCAGAAATATTTTAGTAGAATCAGAATAAGTTTGTGATTATGAATTTTGAAAGGCAAAACATTGAATCATAATTTTTGTTTGAATTGAATGATAACATAAATTTCTACTTTCTTATTCGACATCGCTTACGGAAAGTAAAATTTAAACCTGTATATTACCAAATGAAAGTAATCTAACCGGAAATTTCCATGAGTAATGAGAGGTTTAATGTACATCAAAACAAATCGAAATCACGTCGGTAACTTAAAGATTAATGACATTTGGAGTAGTAGTAGGAGAAAACAAACCTAAGGACAACTCATCCCAATTATAGCAATGAACAAGGGGGACGTCCTTCCGTAAGCTAAAGCTACCATCGTGAACATATCAGAAACGAAGCCTCAACTGAAACCATATACTCAACTGAAACCCCAACCACTAATCAATATTCTTCCAATATTTTAATGTCAACTCTGAGCTCCGCTTCTCTACACACTATCTTAATCTACTGTTGGATACTGGATTACCGATCTTCTTTGAAATGGAGCAAGAAAAGAACATAGCGATTAGCTTTCTTACAAGGATGGAGATAGAGAGGACAGCATATTTCTAGACTCCCATAATTCAGGAACGGATACCGCTCACCTCTAAGTAGTCTTGGAATTAGGAAAGGAGACAGCTTACCTCTAAGCAGCCTAACTTCAATAAAAAGAACAGCTCTCTAAGCTTAGATATGGAGGTAGCAGAATATGTAGGTAGTATACAGTATTCACTATGTTGAATTATTGATCACTTTACTTAAAGCTCGCACAAATTTTCATTAACTATTCTCACTGAATCACAAAACTGGAATCAATAATGTTTACATATTACTCGCAAATCTTACGAGCACATTATCTCCAGTACGACGCAACTAAAACATCCGAAAACACGGCATCTTGCAATAAGAAAAAAGAAAAAATGATAATAAAAATACTTTTTAAAGACATTCTTTTCTTAAATAATTTGTACTAAAAAGTAAAAATATAATTTTGTTTATGCATGACTAATAACAAAAGCATGGGGTTGGGTGCGTCAATTCAAGAATTTATATACTGTATATGAGAGCACGCCCCATGCTTTTCTCTTTAGTCATGCATAAACAAAATTATTATTTATTTATTTTTACTTTTTACAACGAATTGTTCAAGAACAGAATGTCTTAAAAAAGTTTTTTTAAATATTTTTGTTGAGTTATTTCGATGTTCGCATACATTTTCTCAAGCTATAATAAATATTTTGTGATTCAAATCCTAAAGTGTTCTGCAACCAGGAAGACCCAGGCAAGTTGCAGGACAGTATTTATTTTAGGATAAAGAAGTTCAGATTAAGAAAAAATATTGAAATATACTTTTAAAATATAAAAATATATGGAAATATATAAAAGTAACAATGGAATATTGTATTGTCACCAGACTTACGTCACTGCGCAATATTTCATCTTGTATGACGTCGGAATATGAGTTAAATTAACGTTGAAAGATTTGAAGACACTACGAACCATTGTGAACTAAAGAAAAGAATATAAAAAAGATTATAGCAAGAGAAAGCTAAAGATGTTTTATTGTTTAAAGATTTTCATAAAGATTCTTAAATAGCTAGTTAAAAGTTAGCTAGTACCTTCACAAACATATTTTAAATTTAATTTCGTTTATTAAGAATACATTTGTAAAAATAGTTATCAAAGAGGAAATACGGTAACAATGAAATAGCCCAATCAGATGAAACCAGCATATTATTAGAAAGTGCGACCACCAATAAGAAACGAACAACTAATCTCCTCTAAGCAAAACAAAGAAAAAGAAAAACATGTAAAAATATTTAGTTGGTGCGAATGAAATGACCGCTTTGACGCCCGGTGGAACCTCAGCAACACAACACAGGTATCGACTGAAGTTACGCGTCTAAAGTCACAAACTCTATATAAGTTCAACAAACAGACTGGGTTTCTCAGACAATCAGGAGGCAGTATGTTGTTGAACAGGATCGTCTGAAAGTGTACCATGAAGAACACACAATTATATTTTCCTTTATGAATTCAAACTGGTTCATTCTGCACAGCAAGCCGCAAAAAACATTAACAGTACATTTGAGACAGGAAAGGTGAATGAACGAACCATTCGCCGTTCGTTTGTAAAATTTCATTCTAATGACACAACATTGCAAAATGAGCCGTGTGAGCACCGACCAACATCATGTTCGGATGAGCTGCTCAGGGGACACCGTGAAAGCGGCTCCTCGGAAAAGTGTTTGTGCCATTGCAGACGAGTTAGGCATACACCACACCACTGTCAGTCGGCAGCTACGTGTAAGGTGAAAAGGTTGTACTCATGAGTGCCATATACCGAGCCGCCATAGCTCAGTTGTAGAGCATTGGCGTAGTATTCGGGAGGTCATGAGTTCGATTCCAACTACTGACCATCCTGACTGATATTTTCCAGGTTTCTTTCTCGGTCACAGCAGACAAATGCTGGGATGACATCTTCAACATAGACCCTGTCCGACACCTTCCAGAATCCTTTCCTTTCCTATCCCTGCCTGAGCGTTAAATGGCTAAAGGCCATAAAGAACATTAAATTAAAAATGAATGCCACATGAGTTGACACCGGCCAACAAAAATCACCGTCCGGATATGTGCAGTTCTCTATGTGTAAGGAATAAGCGGACAGGTTTCCTGCATCTGATTGTTACTTCAGATTAAAAATGGATCTGCTATGACAATTGTAAACAGACATGATAATGGTTGGATCGGTATCATCGTCCAGGACGATGTCCTAAACCACCTCTCCACCCACGGAAGGTATTGTAGTAGGTATGGTGGTATATGGTGGAAGTGATCCATAATATCTTTCTCAGGCGAAGTAAAACCATCACTGCAGATCTTTACAGTGCTGAGCTCTATGAAATGCACCGCAAACGTGACCGCAAGCATCCAGCAATGGTCAACATACTTTGTGTCCTCATGTTGCATAACAATGCCCGCCCACACGTCGCGCAAAGGATTGCAGGTTCTCCATGATTTGCGGTATGAGACCCTTCCGCATCTGTCGTATTCCCCCGATCTCTCAAACTGTCTACCGCCTCTTCCGGCATCTTGATCACTTCTTGACAAGGAAGACCTTCCCAGATGACCGGGCTGTGCAACATGCAATTGAGGATTTCTTCGCATTGTAGACTGCAGAATTATTTCGCCACGGAATCCAATCGTCGGCTGCGCGATGGCAACAGCATATGGCTGCAGGCGACGACTGCTTTGATTAACCAGGTAATTTAGTTTTCATTTTTTTTCTCCCTTGGACATGATGCACCTCGAGCGGACATTTCATTCGCACCAAACCAATAGCTTAATATATTTTTCTTGTCATGGTAAACACCATATCAACCCGCTGAAATAAAAAAAAATGTGAAGACAAATAAAGATTTCATAATACACGAGGGTTATTTAAAATGTAGCAGTCATGTGAGGCAAACGACTACTACAAAACAAATTACATATTGGTATAGGCAAATTAAAGTTGTAGAAGGAAAAAAATACTAGAAAGCTAATTTCTTCTGAAAGGTGCTAAGGTGACCTTCCTGACCTCTCACGGAAAAATCCCCAAAAATCCGCCTTGGAGAACATTCCAAAAATCTCTTAAATGTCCGCCATCTTCGATTTTCTGAAACAAAAGTATTTCTTCCGAATATTTTGTCGATTGAACAAGGAAAACAATACTAGAAAGCTACTTTCTTCTGGAAAATGTTAAGGGGACCTCCCTGGCCTCACAAAGAGAAATCCCTGAGAATCACCATTGGGGAACATGCCAAAAATCCCTTCAACGTCCGCCATCTTCGAATTTCCGAAACAAAAGTATTTGCTCCTAATGTTTTGTTGGTCGAACAAGGAAAACAATACTAGAAAGCTAATTTCTTCTGCAAAGTGTTAAGGGGACCTCCTTGACCTACTGAAGAAAACTTCCTGAGAATCCCCCTCCGGAAACATGCCGAAAATTCCTTAAACGTCCGCCATTTTGAAATTTTCAAAAGAAATTTATTTCTTCCGAATATTTTGTCTTTTGAACAAGGAAAACAATACTAGAAAGTTAATTTTTCTGGAAAGTGTTAAGGAGACCTCCTTGACCTCACAAAGAAAAATCTCTGAGAAACCCCCTTGGAGAACATGCCAAAAACCCCTTAAACGTCCGCCATCTTCGAAGTTCCAAAACAAATGTATTTCCTCTGAATATTTTGTCAGTTAAGCAAAGAAAACAATACTAGAAAGCTAATTTCTTCTGGAAAGTTTTAAGAAAAACTCCCTGGCCTAAAACAGAAAAATCTCTTGAAATCACTTTGGAAAAACATGGCAAAAATGTCTCAAACATCCGATATCTTGATTTTTTAAAACAAATGTATTTCTTTTGAATAATATATCAATTGGAGAAGAAAGCAAATACTACAATCCTAATTTATTTTTTAAAATGCTAAGGAACCCCTGATCTCCCACAGAAAAATAACTTGAAATTCTCTTTAGGGAATATGTCTAAAATCTCTCAAACATACGGCAGTTTTGAAAAAAAAAAAAAAAAAAACTTTGAAATAGTATGTCAGTTGTAGAAGGAAACAAATGTTTGAATCCTAATTTCTCTTGAAAGTGCAAAGGGCATATACCTGACCTACCACAGAAAAATTCCCTAAAATCTATCTTATGTATTTTTTATTTGTAGATGAATACAGTTGTTCAGAACATTGTTTCTAATTTGCGAAAATTATATACATTTTATTAAAGATGTAACACCGTTTTGTACTTTCAGGACTGATATTAACTTAACAGATTGATACAAACTACATGACCGCACGACAAACCATTGAAAAGATATAAATTTGTTTCTGAAAACCCAAGATGGTGGACGTTTCAGAGATTTCAAGTAGATTTTAGGGATTTTTTCTGTGGTAGGTCAGGTAGATCCCCTGAGCACTTCCCAGAGAAATTAGGCTTCAAATATTTGTTTCCTTCTACAACTGACATACTATTTCAAAGAAATAAATATTTAAACAACCAAAACTGCCGTATGTTTGAGATATTTTAGACATGTTCCCCAAAGGGAATTTCAAGAGATTTGTCTGTGGGATGTCAGGGGCCACAACACTTTAGAAAATAAATTAAGATTCTAATATTTGCTTTCTTCTCCAATTTATAAATTATTCAAAAGAAAAAAAATGTTTTTAAAAATTAAGAATAGCGCATGTTTGAGAGATTTTTGGCATGTTTCCCCAAGAGGATTTCAAGGGATTTTTCTGTGGTAGGCAAGGGAAGTCCCCTTAACACTCTTCAGAAGAAATTAGCTTTCTAGTATTGTTTTCCTTTTTCTACCAACAAAATATTAGGAAAAATAAATTTACTTTGGAAATTTCAAGATGGCGAACGTTTAAGGGACTTTTAACATGTTCCCCAAAGGGGATTTTCGAGGATTTTTTTGTGGATCTCGTTAATACTTTCCAGAAGAAATTAGCTTCCTGGTATTGATTTCCTTGTTCAGCCGACAAAATATTCGGAAGAAATACAATTGTTTTGAAAATTCCAAGATGGCGGACGTTCAAGAGAATTTTTTGCATGTTCCCCAAGGGGGATTTCGCGGATTTTCTGTAGGAGGTCAGGGAGTACTTTCCAGCAGAAAGTAGCTTTCTAGTATTTTTTTCCTTCTACACACTAAATACGGGTTAATTTGCCTGGACTATGTGCCCAATGATTTTTAAAGCGTGTTTGTGTAACAATCGCGAATAAAAATTACATCGTTCAACGAACATTTTGTATATTTGTTATCAACGAGAGAGAATTTTATTGCCCTGTTCGATGGCGGTGATTACGTAAATTAACTCTACTATGCGGACAATCCTTAGATTGAGTTGAATTGAAATTTATTTAGGTCCTTTGACATCTATGGCTCAGGAAGGGATAGGGAAGTAGAAAGGACGTGGGAGGTGTAAGTACCATCCCGGTATTTGCCTGGTGTGACTGGGAAAAACCCTGGAAAAACCTGTCAGGGTGGTCGGCCGATGGAATTAAACGTATGACCTCCCGAATGCTAAGCCAACGTTCTACCACTGAGCCATGGCTGTTCGGTGTGGACAATCGTCTTATTCATACGCATTTCGACTTTCCTTTACTTCGGAGAATTTCTGAAAATCGCTTACTTCTTTGAGAAATCTCTTACTAACAACACATTGGACAATTTTGGAATAAGGATTTTCGAATCGATCAGGTTTAAAGTCGTTGAGCATATAATACCATATCAGTTTTACTGTTAATATGGGAACATACCGAAGAAAATGGTGCACGTCTTTAAACAAATATGAGCTCATCAGAAGTGTGACAACACCATCAATTATGGCAATCATGGTGATCATGAAACATATTGATTCTTTGAAACGTCCCAAATATATAAAATAAAGGTCTGAGGATGAAAACGTTGTAAAATATGTTATGATTTATATATCTTTATATGTCGATTTTCTGTAAATAAATTTCAATATTTTTAGTGTTAAAAAAGCTTGTTTACAGTTATCGCAAAACATAAATAACTTTGTGTGTTGTGTATGCAATGTAAAGTTCCTAAAAGTTATTATTCAAGCATTATCCCCTGTACAGGAATGCGAATTTGAATGGCATTGCTGTTAGCTATTTAATAGCATTAATTTATATGATAATTTCAAACTCACTTGGATACGATTAGTACCGGAGTGTTACTTAGTTTGGTAATATTGATCCGTATGGTATTATTAGCTTCCTGATAGTATGAAAGCGGGCAGAAGCGTTAAAAATTTCAAAGAAGTAATTACATAGGAGATGAAACTGCCGATGGTTCGGAATTAGTGTCCTATTAAAAGAAAATAACAAAATTTTAGTTGGCTAACTTATTTCCGAAAGCAACTTTAAGCTCACAAGATAACAACATAAATACATTACCAACATAGTGTTCGACAACGTAATAATCAAGTTCTCCATATTCTGAAAATATATGTACGAACAGTTCGTAAGTTATTTTTTGGCCCCATTTAAAATTAAAAAAAAGTCCTTATCCTATCATCTCTAGATTTTAAAAATATCAGTGAAATTTCTTTTGTCCTCTCAATATGCATTTGACGAGCTAGAGGTGTGGTAATAACCCAGGCGTTTCGTGATATCATTAAGTCAAATTTATTCGTCGTGACATAGAACGACACGTGAAACACGCAAGATCGGACGCCGCCACAACAGAGAAGCTTTTAACACAGAAAATGCATCCGTGGAACTGACATAGACGATGTTGTCGACACGTGATGCCTCATTGCGTAAGTAGAAACCCATTACCTACATACTGCCGTAGGAGTAAAGAAAAAAAGGGGGACACGGTGATTTGACACGTGTACATATGAGTTGCGTTATAAAAACCATGTATCAGAAAAACATAACGTGTATGTCTAACAATAATTCATCTCCCATCCTTGCGTAATCATGACAAGTTATTAAGGATAGTATTTATTTACATAACTTACAGGATAGCCCAACGGAAAATTATTCCGCTTATTTTGTAACCGAATGGTCTTTCTGAAATATCCAGCAACACTTTAATTTTAGTTTCGAGCCAGATGCATAAAGTCAAGCGTACTGGTCAAGTCTTTGCGATCTAGTAGCAAAGCGTTCATGGATCAAATAACATACATTTTGAAAGGTATTTTTATATTATTTTTTAAACAAAGGTTTATATCGGAACTTTAGTGAATACTTTGCGAGATATTGTGTTTGGATATGTTAAGTTTATGAACGTTTAGCGCTATTAAACGTTATAAATGGTCTCCACTAGCGTCATGGAAATTTATCTTACTACCTCTTAAACTAACAATCCCCTCCCCTTGTTTCCAATTTCATCCCATTTCTAAACTAACTAACTAACTCTATGGCTTATGGAACTCGCAAGTTCATCGCCGCAGTAACAAACGTTCGCCATTGGATTCTATCCTGGGCGGTATCAAGCCAGCTTTCATCACGAACACCTACTTCTCGAAGATCTCTTCTAATATTGTCCTCCCAACGACGTCTCGGTCTTCCCAATGGCCTC